>MU749905.1:0-40047 GCA_026770625.1 Nicotiana glauca | reverse complement strand
CCCCCCCCCCCCCCCGTGTATGAATTAAAATTAATAGTTTGGATAGAAATCAATATTAGTTATGGGCTCATTTAGGAGCCAAAACGCTACAGCCTTCCAGGATTTGGGCCTGAAACTCATTCGTGTAAGGCCCACGCGAGGAAGTTTTCTTATAAAGCTGATTGGGCAATTTTTGTCTCCTGGGCTAACTCTAAAGCCCAAAGAAAGATGTTGAATGGCTCAAACCCATATTAAAGTTGTGGGACTAATTTTGTAACATAGGTCTTGGGCTTTCCTAGTTAGGTAGCAACCTTTAACTAAGAGGTTTTCCTTTTGTTCAAGTGTGGACTTGAACTTGAGGCCCAATTTCCTTAATTACTTCTAATAATTGCAAGTTACCATACTAATTAATTAGGTTTATTTTTAGAGACAATCCATACTAGATAATAATAGTCCTTTTAGGATGGCCTTTAAAAATAAAACGAGATGCGTCACACCAAATAAACTCACAAATTGTGCGGCCCTCTTTAAATGTTTATATTAAAATACGTAGAACTTGGGACGTGCCATTTAGCGAATTTTTACGGCCTCCCGCAAAGTTAATAACACATTAGTCGCTTTAGGCATGCTTTTTAATAATTTTACCTTCCTAAATACGGGTGTGCATTTCATACGACCCAAGTCCAAATCCTAAAACATTGAATAAAATGTGTCGAGAATCCAGGTGCATTTCATGTGACGTGATCTGAAAATATATTTTAAACGACGTTCAATTTCTTAAAAAATTTAATTAAAAGCGGTAAATAATTTTAAAATTGCATTATAGGATGACACGTATTAAAATCAGATTTTTAGCCAATTATAATAGTTTAAGCGATCGTGCTAGAACCGCGGGATCCGAGGGTGCCTAACACCTTCCCTCGGGTAAATAGAATTCCTTATTCATAATTTCTGGTTTGCAACTCCAATTGGGAAGTCGAGAATTTTCCTCGATTTGGGATTCAAGTTAAATCGGTGACTTGGGACACCAAAAGCCAAACCTATCCCAAGTGGTGACTCTAATAAATAATCTAATTTCGAATAATGTCACTTTAAATGGAAAAACTCCCTTATACATTATCCTTCAGGGTAGATGTGTAAAAAGGAGGTGTGACAATACCTCGTGAACACGATGAACGAGACTCCAACCCTTCGTGAACGCAGAGCCTTCGTCATGATCGCGAAGATCAATTCCTCAACCTCACTAGTTAACCGTTCGCAAATGCGAGGACCTACTCGCGAATGCGAAGGTCAATTTTCCTGAAATCCTTCAGCAACTTTTCTACAACTTTTCAACACAAAAAATGGTCCAATTGACCACCCGAAACTCACCCGAGGCCTTCGGGACCTAACTAAACATGCCAACATATCCCATAACCTTATTCAAACTTGTTTCAACCTTTGGAACACTCAAAACAATATTAAAACACCAAATTCGCATCGGATTCAAGCCTAAGAATTCCAAAACCTTCTAAATTACGCTTTTGATAAAAAACCCGACCAAACCATGTTCGAATGGCCTGACATTTTGCACACACATCCCAAATGACACAACGAAACTACTGAAACTTCCGGAATTTCATTCCGACTTCTATTTCAAAATCTCACTTACCAACCGGAGAACGTTGAAAACTCAATTTCGATAATTCAAGCCTAAACCTTCCACGGACCTCTAAAATGCATTCCGATCACGCTCCTAAGTCCCAAATCACCTAACAGAGCTAACTAAACCATAAAAATTACAATCTAAGATCATATACAACAAGTCAAATTTTGGTCAAACCTTTCAAATTTAAGTTTAAACTGAGCATTTATCTTCCCAAATTCATTTTGATTAATCTGAAACCAAGACCAATGATTAACATAAGGCATAATAAACCACACGGGGAAAATCATGTTCGAGAGCTGACGATCAAAGTGCAAAATCTCAAAACGACCTGTCGGTTCGTTATATCCTCTCCCACTTAAACATACATTCGTCCTTGAACGCGCCCAGTGTTGTTACAAAAGTCAAGCAATCGCTGAATAGCCTTACCATGCATATATCCGGGGTTGATCCCACGTCACCCTATCTTATATAGGTCCATAACACAATGTAACTGAAATTTTCACAATCCAACATAGCCCATAAACTTTAAAACCACATTTCTACTTCTGAAATTATTCACAAGATCCGAATCTCACATCTATACTCTGAATAAGCCCAAACAAGTTGTATTAACCCGTACCTGCAACCTCAGGTGCAATTACATGATATACCACATACCTCAAACACTTGTAGCGATTACTTCTAATCACAGCTTCTGCACACAACAACCGAATACCGGTAGGAAACCTCGTATCAACTAAATTCTCATTCCAACACCTTCACATCCTGCCAGTGACAAATAAAACACTCGGTGAGCCATAACCATTTCTCAGATCAACCATTCGTGAAGCCACTTCCCCTTTGGCAAACAAGCCTGTCAGGACTGAGTCCTCCTAACTCGACCAAGCTACGCAAGCCATCAAAACCAAAGAGCACTGCCGCGAAATACCTATAGAAACTCATTACCTCGAAAACACCCAAGGAACTAATCACATCCTTACCATACTGACCTAAGGCTCATAAGCCGCTGAACACTTTCTCAGATATTCTCAAGAGCACCACGATCAAAATACTTTACTCTGAAGAGACTTCATGTGAATCTAAATCCGTTACCTTTGCCTTCTTGATACTGATACATAGAATCCCATAATTTATATAGAAAATACCACAAGTCTTGACATCTTCCAATGAGAACTCAGTTTCCAATCACATATACAACCATAAAATACCCAATTGTTATATGTAGAATCTTGAACACATTAAAACCATTCTCGATAGTCATTCACTCTATTCAAACTGCAATTAGCCTGATCAAACGAACAGAACAACTCGTGCCTCATTAGTACTCTGACGCTGTAGAATATAAGCTCATCCTAGAACAATGAAGCCCCTTCCTGCTCTATGCACCGAGCATATATTACCAACAACAACTCAAGACATTCCCTGATTCTCATACACCTATGAAGCATGACATAACCTTTGTCAAAAATTTCCTTTACTCGACACATCCTCGGTCTCAATCTCCATAAGCCATAACTGATTCACCAGTATGCCTCAAACTAGAACCAATGAACTGAGTAATATGAGAATATTGTTGTGCAATGTGAGACAAAAATATGTGGGCACAAGGTTCCGGGGAAATTATTATGGTGTTATTGAAATGGCTCGTGAGTTGTCCGTGAGATTGTGATATAAATATGGGCACGAGGTACCGTAAAAATGTGAAAGTGGGCTGAGATCTATATTATTTATGATTTTGAAATGAGGCATCACAAGGTGACCTTTACTCGAAAGGAAGTATATTAGAGATATCTTTATTGAAAAGCACATTATCTTAAAGATTATTACTTGAAGGATTCATAGGCGAAAGATTTATATTAGAAGAACTTGATTAATTGGTTGCACTTGTATTTATTATTTGTTGAGAAACATTTATGATGTTCTCGTTGCCTGCTATTTATATCACTGATTGATCATTGTTTCCCCCATTATTATCTGCTTCCTATTATTTTGTACGCTATGTTGCATAGGTTTATTTTGTAGCCTCGTCACTACTTTGCTGAGGTTAGGCTAGGCACTTACCAGCACATGGGGTCGGTTGTGCTGATACTACACTTATATACATTTTTTTGTACATATCCAGGTGGATTGATAGTTGTTGTGTGGGTCATCGCGGTGGAGACTCAAGGTAAACCTGCTACATCATTTGCAGGTCTCGGAATCACCTTCATTTGTATTTACTTCCATTTGCTCCTTTGTTTCGGGGCAGTGGTATATTATTTTGTGAAATTAATCTTAGATAGGGTTGCGACTTGTACCATCGATTTTGGGAATTATAAATTGTTAAGAGTTATTCAGATTACAGTTTGCAAAGATACATATTATCTCTGTTAATGTTAGGCTTACATAGTTTAGAGACTCAGTGCAATCACGACTCCTTCGGAGGGATTTTTGGGTCGTGGTAATTTTTTGGTTTGATGAAAACATCCCAAAGTATTTACCCCTTAAATTATTTCACATACTTTGGGAATGAAAACATCCCAAAGTATTTAACTCTTTCAACTCCGTCAGGGCCATACCATACGGCGAAATAAAAAATGGGCTGAGTGCCTGGAACCAGATCAATGTAGAAATCAATATCCCTGTCGAGTGGCATACTCGACAGGTCTGAAGGAAAAACATCAGGGAACTCACAAAAAACAGGCACAAAATCGATAGAGGGAACCTCAGCACTGGAATCCCGAACATAAGCTAAATAAGCCAAACACCCATTCTCGACCATACGCTGAGCCTTCACATACGATATGACACTGCAGGTAGAATGACCTGGAGTACCTCTCCACTTTAAATGAGGCATACCCGGTAAAGCTAAGGTCACAGTCTTGGCATGGCATTTCAAGATAGCGTGATAGGGTGATAACCATTCCATCCCTAATAAAATATCAAAGTCGATTATATCTAAAAGCAATAGATCTACACGAGTCTCCAGACCCCCAATCACCACAACACAAGAATGATGGACTTGATCGACCACGATGGAATCACCTACCAGCTTAGACACATAAATAGAAATACCCAATGCATCACTAGGCATGATCAAATAAGGGGAAAAATAGGATGACACATACGAATATGTAGACCCCGGATAAAACGACACTGAAGCATCTCTATCACAATCCAGAACCGTACCTGTAATGACCGCATTTGAAGCCTCTTCCTCGGGCCTAGCCTGAAGAGCATAACATCGAGGTTGGGCCCCACCACTCTGATCTACCTCTCTAGGACGGCCTACTGCTGGCTGGCCTCCACCTCTAGCGGTCTGAGCTCCACCTCTATGACCTCTACCTCCACCTCTAGTACCTCTACCCCCGCCTCTAGCTGGCTGGGTGGCCTGTGGAACATCTGGTTCCTAAATCATAGGACGGGAACCCTACTGCTGAGAACTGCTCTAAGCTCGTGAGCAATACCTAGCAATATGCATCGTGTCACCACAAGTAAAACAAGCCCTCGGCGGATGACCCTGGAAACTTTGAAGCGGCGGTGCACTGATAGGTGCTGATAGTGCACTGAATGGATGCTGATCAGAATAGTGTGCGTGAGAACTACGGCCACCTGGGGCACCCTGAGAAACCTGGAGAGCTGACTGGAAAGGCTTAGAAGGCTGACCCCTATCATACGAATCTCTGCCTCCAGATAAGGCACCACTAAACTGGTCTAACTATCGGGGTCTCTTGCCTGATCTATGACCACTCCCATGTGGCAATACCATCTCGATCCTCCGGGCCACATTGGCCGCCTCCTAAAAAGTGATATCACTCCCCGCATCTCTAGACATCTAGAGAGGAATAGGCTGAATGAGTCCATCAATAGACCGTCTCACTCTCTCACTCTCAGTGGGGGCAAGACTAACATATAACTGCATAATCTCATAAATAAGGGTAACTGCAAGTGTAAGGTATGTGCATTTTTTCTTTATTCACATAAATTGCGCGCGCATAAAAATTAGTGACTAAAATAATACTTATAAGGTATTAGAGTTAGCTATATTCATCAAAAAGAAGTGTGAGGCAACTTAAGTGATGAAACATGTTTAGTTGAACTCTACGATAGTCCTTTATGTTATCTGATTTCTAAATGTCTATGCTAAGATAATATCACATATATATATATTATGTCCCAAGGACTTTAAGTTAATGTAAAAGTAAACTATAACAAATAAATATATAATTAAATTAGTTTGCAATAAAATGGAATTCATACCTCTTGAATTTGAGGTTTTTTTTCTACTGAAGGGTAGAAATCATGTGTAATAGACATTGAGCAGCATTTGAGCATGTCTTTTAACTTGGGGCGTGTCTATAACATGCACATTTCTCTCTTAGATTGGTAAAGTATCATGTGTGTAAATAATATCCCAATTGCAAAACTAATATCCCACCCTTCCTTGACAATTTCTTAAAATATCTCTGTGCTTCTCTCTCTCTCCTGAATCTTCTGATGTGAAGACCCGGCCCGTCGTCATGTGAGTTACCAATCAATTCCCCTATTTTCTGCTTCCTTATGTCTCATTATAGGAGTCTTGGGTGAACGAGTTGAATGGGATTTGGTTTTAGATGTAAATGAGACACTTAGTCTTTTTAAGAAAGGCCTGTTTTGGAAAAGTCAACAGGATGTTGACTATTGAGTTAGAGGGCTCGGATGTGATTTCTTGTGATTTCGTTAGCTTCGGAGGATGATTTGTGACTTAGAAGTGTGATCGGAATTTATTTTGGAGGTCCGGTGTAGAATTAGGCTTGAATTGACGAAGTTAGTATTTTGGCGAATTCTGGCTGGTAGGTGAGATTTTGATCCAAGGGTCGGAATGGAATTCCAAAAGTTCATGTAGCTTCGTTAGGTGATTTTGGATGTGTGTGCAAAATTCCAAGCCATTCAGAGGTGTTTTGGGCGGGTTTTTGATCAAATGCATAATTCGAAAGCTTTAGAAGAACTTAGGCTTGAATTCGATGTAATTTGATGGTTTTGGTGTTGTTTCTGGTGTTCTGATGATTGAAACAAGTTTGAATGATGTTTAGGATGGATTGTCACTTTTTCTTGAGGTACCGGGGGCCTCGGGGTGATTTCGGATGGCCATCGGGATGAATTTTTGACTTATGAGATTGCTGGTGTATCTGGTTTCTGGTATTTCTCTGTGGAAATGGAACTGCAAATGCGGTAGCACATGTGCGGAAGGGAGGTTCGCAGGTGTGTTCATTTGTCTTGGATGGATGATTCCACAGATACAGAAGGGGAGCCGCATCTGCAACAACGCAGATGTGGTAGAAGAGTCGCAGAAGCGAAAAGGTGAGGCCAAGGTATTTCCGCAGAAGCGGACAAGTATCCGTAGGAGCGTGGTCCGCAAATGTGGATAGCAGACTGCAGAAGCGGTCGTGGGCTTAGTGAAGGTCTGCAGAAGCAGAGGTAGAACCGCAGAAGTTGTAGTCGCAAATGCGGTAAGGGAACCGCAGATGCGAAAATCACTGTTCAGAGAAGGGTTTTAAAGCTCATTTTGTTCCGCGAGCTTAAGTTGATTTCCACCATTTTTGATCGACCTTGAGAGCTTTTGGATGGATATTGAAGGGTATTTCGACTAGGTGTGATTGGAGGTGAGTTCTTTGACCTAAATACATGATTTAATGGTGAAATTAACATAGAAATTTGTGGAAATTAATCAAAAGGGGTAAAACTAGGGCTATAAAATTTGGTATTTCAAAATGGGATTTGATGGGTCATTTGGGCTCAGATTTGGGAGTTTTTGGTATGTATAGACTCGTGACGAGATAAGGAATCCGGTGATATTAATTTTTTGATTTATCGAGAAGTGGTCTCGGGGCTCGGGTTTTGCCAATTTCATGAATTTTGATATTTTTCAAGTCTTTTCGATTGGTTTATGTTCCATTAGCCTATTGTAACGTATTCCTTGTGGTTTTGATCAGATTCGACGCACGAGGAGGTCAATTTGCGAGGCAAGGGCATAGCGAGCTAGGAATTTGGTCGGTTGAGGTGAGTAATGATTATAAATGATGTCCTGAGGGTTTGAAATCCCGGATTTGCACAACGTAGTGCTATGTTGAGGTGAGACACACGCTGCATGATGAGAGTGAGGTCCATTACTATTGGGGATTCAGACTTCGTCCATCCCGAATGATGATTCTACTGTATTTTAGGCTGATATTTAATTAATATCATTATAGTTTGGGCTAGTTGTCATGTTTGGGGCCTTGTGCCGACCTGTAGAACCCTTAGGGGCACTTGCACTGATTGACCTCACTTTACTTGTTAAAAATCATACTTTCAGTCATGTTTCTAACTATTTAATATAATATGAACCGGCTTTTGAAATTTGCTAAACCTAAAATGAAAGTGATATGTGGGCTGAGGTCCCTATCTTATCTTAGTATACCCGAGAGGCTATGTTTATATTGACTGGGGGGGTTGAGAACCCAATAGTGAGGATGTTTGATAAGTTATGGATCGGGCTGCACGCCGTAGCAATATATTTATATGGATCGGGTTGCACGCCGCAGCAAGGTGTATATATATATGTGTGGATCGGACTGCACACCACAACAGTATATTTATATGGATCGGGCTACAAGCTGCAGCAGTATATTTATACGGATTGGGCTACACGCCGCAGCAGTATAACGCTTGGGCTGTAGGAACCCCTCCGAAGTCTGTACACCCCCAGTGAGCGCAGTCGACTACTATTATTGGATCGGGCTGTGCGCCACAATGATATATGGATCGGGCAGCACGCCGCAATAGTATATTTATGATTTTGATTATTCTGAGAAGTATATGAGTTGAGTATTGGTTTAAGGATTTTTACCTGACTTCTTCATTTATTTGTTGTTTAAATATTCTTACTGCTTTGATATAGAACTGCTTAGTGTTTTTACGAGATTTCTTTCCATCAGTCATTATTTATTACTATTACTCACTGGGTCGGAGTACTCACATTACTCCCTGCACCGTGTGTACAGATCCAAGTGTTCCTGAGCCGTAGTTCGTGCTATTCTGCAGTTTAGATCTCACCATAGTCATCGAGGTAGCTGCATGGTATCTGCAAACCCGATTTCTCCCTCTATCTTCTTTACTTCTAGTATTCTAGACTATCTCTGGTTTAGGCCGTTTTACAGACTTGTATTCGAGGCTCTTGACTTGTGACACCGGATCGGTGGGCTATATAGTGATGTTATTATGATTTCCGCACATTTTATCTACTGTTTCAGACTTCTATTCATGTTAAATTGGCATTTAAACCCTATACGAGAGGGGTTATGGATTGATAATTGGTCGGGCTTGCCCAGCAATGTGTTGGGCGCCATCACGACCGGGGTTGGGGTCATAACAAGCTGGTATCAGAGCCTAGAATACTAGTTCTCACGAGTCATAAGCCGGTTTAGCAGAGTCTCATGAAGCGGTACGGGGACTCCTGTATTTCTCCTCGAAAGGCTACATAACCTTTAGGAAATTACACATTCTTGAAATTCTTGTCGTGCGACCTTGTTGATCTGAATACTAAACTTCTCTTTATTCTATTTTCTCACAGATGGTGAGGACACGAGCTGCCAGACATGGCGGACGACCACCAGTGCCACCTATTGAGGACACCAGGCAGAGCAGTGAGGGCAGTATCTATTGATCCACCAGCTGCCCCAGCTCCAGATCAGGCTCCAACAGTACCAGCTCAGCCACAAGCTGTGCCCATAGTGTTTCCTAGCCTTCAGGAGACATTGGCCCAGATATTGACAGTTTGCACAGGCCTAGATCATGTGGTTTCAGCCACCATAGTAGCAGCTATTTCACCAGTCGAGGGAGGCAATCACACCCCCGCTGCTTGCACACCTGAGCAGGTAGTGCAGGGATTACAGACTCTAGAGGCACCTCCAGCTCAGCCAGTTGTACCAGTACAGGAGTTCAGGGTTCTAGTTATGCCCGAGGAGGAGCAGCGTTACCTCTATAGATTTGGTAGACTCCAGCCTCCGACATTTAGTGGGGATGAGGGCGAGGATGCCCAAGGTTTTCTCAATAGATGTCAGTGGATGCTTCGTATAGAAGGGATTCTTGAGTCCAACAATGTGGATTTTACTACTTTTCAGTTTACTGGGGCTGCCTTCACTTGGTGGGAGGAGTATGAGCGGCGTAGGCCTGTTGGTGCAGCACCTTTGACTTGGCAGGAGTTCTCCACTCTCTTCTTGGAGAAGTATGTACCGCAGTCCCACAGAGAGGAGATGCGCAGACAGTTTGAGGGTCTACTTCAGGGAGATATGATAGTTTCCCAGTATGAGATGAGATTTTCTGAGTTGTCTCGTCATATAGTTTGGCTGGTTCCGATAGATCGGGAGCGTATTCGGAGGTTTGTTGATGGTCTCAACTATCCTCTTCGTGTTCTTATGACTAGGGAGAAAGTGATGGGTGCCACATTCGAGGAGGTGGTTGATATAGCCCGAGAGATTAAGGCGGTTCGCTGTCAGGATCAAGATGAGAGGGAGGCCAAGAGGCCTCGAGGTTCTGGTAGTTAAAGTGGCGCTCCTTCGAGGGGCCAGTTCCATTAGGGTCGGGGTTGTTCTTTCATGCCCGCTCAGTCAGCTCGACCCGAGTATCGAGGAGGATATTCAGGTCGTGGTTATCAGGGTTCTCAGCAGAGTTAGCCATCTCTTATTGCTCTTCCAGCACAGAGTTCATCTCGTGCTCCGTCTACTCAGGGTTCTTCCAGGCCAAGTGCATCAGCTAGTCACTCCGGCGCGAGGGGTTCCCTTCAGTCCCAATCCCAATCCCCAGCACCTGGTAGTTTCTATGAGTGTAAAGAGTTTGGGCATATGCGGAGGTAGTGTCCTCGTCGTGCTGCTAGCTCATCTCAGCAGAGGGGTCAGCCCTCATCTTCTGGTCCAGTTTCTTCAACACCCGCCCCGCCAGCTAGGGGTGAGGGTCAGGTAGCCAGGGGTCACCCTAGGGGTCGTGGTCAATCGGGCGGTGGTCAGACTCGCTTTTATGCGCTTCAGGGAAGGAAAAATTGTATTGCTTCAGATGTTGTTATTACAGGTGTTATTTCAGTCCGCCATAGAGATGCCTCAGTCTTATTTTATCCCTGTTCCACCTATTCCTATGTGTCCTTATATTTTGCTCATTATTTGGGCACGACCCGAGGGTGTTGCTTTACCTGTTCATGTATCTACCCCGGTGGGCGATACTATTATTGTAGACCATGTATATCGGTCGTGTTTGGTGACTATTGAGGGTCTGAAGACCCAAGTTGATCTACTGTTGTTGAGCATGGTGCATTCTGATGTTATTTTGGGCATGGATTGGCTATCTTCGTGTCATGCTATTCTAGACTGTCATGCTAAGATAGTCACCTTGGCTATATCGGGTGTTTCGAGGATCGAGTGGCGTGGCGTGATGGACTATGTTCCTAGTAGGGCGATCTCATTCGTAAAGGCCCAGCATATGGTTAGGAAGGGTTGTCTTTCATATTTGGAATTTGTAAGGGATACTGGAGCCGAGACTCCTAGCATTGATTCTGTCCCGATTGTGAGGGAGTTTCCCGATGTGTTTCCTGCAGACCTATCGGGCATGCCGCTGGACAGGGACATTGATTTTGGTATTGACCTTGTGCCGGGCACTCAGCCCATTTCCATTCCGCCATATCGTCTGGCACCAGCGGAGTTGAAAGACTTAAAGTATCAACTTTAGGAACTCCTAGATAAGGGGTTCATTCGGCCTAGTGTGTCATCGTGGGGTGCACGGGTACTATTTGTAAAGAAGAAAGATGTCACTATGAGGATGTGCATCGACTACAGGCAATTGAACAAAGTAACAGTGAAGAACGAGTATCCCATGCCTCGTATTAATGATCTATTTGACCAGCTTCAGGGAGCGAGGGTGTTCTCCAAGATTGACCTCCGTTCGGGCTATCACCAGTTGAAGATCAGGGATTCAGATATTATGAACACTACTTTTAGGACTAGATATAGGCACTATGAGTTTCTTGTTATGTTCTTTGGGCTGACCAATGCCTGGGCAGCGTTCATGCATTTGATGAACAGTGTATTCTGGCCGTATCAGGATTCATTCATTATTGTTTTCATTGATGATATTCTGGTGCACTCGTGTAGTCAGGAGGAGCACACGCAGTATTTGCGAGTCGTATTGCAGAGGTTAAGGGAGGAGAAGCTTTATGCAAAGTTCTCTAAGTATGAGATTTGGCTTGTTTCAGTGGCTTTCTTGGGGCACGTGGTGTCCAGCGAGGGGTATTCAGGTCGACCCGAAGAAGATAGAGGCAATGCAGAGTTGGTCTAGACTGACCTAAGCCACGGAGATTTATAGTTTCCTTGGGTTGGCAGGTTATTATCGTTGATTTGTTCAGGGATTTTCCTATATTGCATCACCTTTGACCAAGTTGACTCAGAAGGGTGCTTCATTTGTATGGTCGGACGAGTGCGATGAGAGCTTTCAGAAGCTCAAGACAGCTTTAACCACGGCTCTAGTGTTGGTTTTTCCATCAGCTTCAGGTTCTTACACTGTATATTGTGATGCCTCGAGAGTTGGGATCAGATGTGTATTGATGCATGAGGGTAGAGTTATTGCAGATGCTTCTCGTCAGTTGAAGCCCCACGAGAAGAACTACCCTGTACATGATTTGGAGTTGGCTGTTATAGTTCATCCTTTGAAGATTTGGAGGCACTACTTGTATGGCGTATCTTGCGAGGTATTCACTGATCATCGCAGTCTTCAGCATCCATTCAAGAAAAAAGATCTTAATTTGAGGCAGTGGAGGTGGCTGGAGTTACTTAAAGATTATGACATTACCATTCTGTATCATCCGGGGAAGGCCAATATAGTGGCCGATGCTTTGAGCCGAAAGGCGGTTAGTATGGGGAGTTTGGCGTATATTCCAGTTGGGGAGAGTCCCTTTGTAGTTGATGTTTAGGCCTTGGTCAATCAGTTGGTGAGATTAGATATTTCGGAGCTTAGTCGGGTATTGGCTTGTATGATTTCTCGATCTTAATTGTATGATCGCATCATAGAGCGCCAGTATGATGATTCACATTTGCTTGTTCTTAAGGACAGGGTTCAGCATGGTGATGCCAGGGATGTGACCATTAGTGATGATGGCGTATTGAAGATGCAGGGCCGGATTTGTGTGCCCAATGCGGATGGGCTTTGGGAGTTGATATTGGAGGAGGCCCTCAGCTCGCGGTATTCCATTCATCTGGGAGCCGCGAAGATGTATCAAGATTTGAGGCAGCACTATTGGTGGAGAAGTATGAAGAAGGATATTGTAGGGTTTGTGGCATTGTGTCTCAACTGTCAGCAGTTAAAGTACGAGCATTAGAGGCCGGGTGGTGTACTTCAGCGGATGATTATTCCAGAGTGGAAGTGGGAGAGGATTACTATGGACTTTGTGAGTGGTCTCCCTCGGACTTTGAAGAAGTTCGATTCGATTTGGGTGATTGTGGACCGGCTGACCAAGTTCGCGCACTTCATTCGGGTATGTACTACCTATTCTTCGCAGCGGCTGGCAGGGATCTTTATCCGAGAGATTGTCCATTTGCATGGTGTTCTGGTGTCTATTATCTCAGATAAGGGTACTCAGTTCTGGAAGACTTTTCAGTGGGAGTTGGGTACACAGGTGGAGTTGAGCACAGTGTTTCACCCTCAGACGGACTGGCAGTCCGAGCGTACTATTTATTGGTTGTGTGCACTCACAGGTGGAGGACATGTTGTGTGCCTGTGTTATTGGTTTTGGAGGATCTTGGAATGAGTTTTTGCCGCTTGCCGAGTTTGCCTACAACAACAATTATCAGTCGAGCATTCAAATTGCTCTGTATGAGGCATTGTATGTGAGGCAGTGTAGATCTCCAGTCGGGTGGTTCGAGCCCGTCGAGGCTATGTTATTGGGGACAAAGATGGTTCAGTATGCCTTAGAGAAGGTGAAGCTGATTCAGGAGAGGCTTCGTACAGCACAGTCGCGTCAGAAGAGTTATGCGGACCGGAAGGTTCGGGATGTGTCTTTTATGGTTGATGAGAAGGTCTTGCTGAAGGTTTCGCCATGAAAGGTGTCATGCGGTTTGGAAAGAAAGGGAAGATGAGTCCACGATTTATTGGACCTTTTGAGGTACTTAGGAGGATTGGGGAGGTTGGTTATGAGCTATCCTTACCGCCCAGCTTGTCGAGCGTGCATCCGGTATTTCATGTATTGGGGACCTGTCTTATGTATTGGATTTCAGCACTGTTCAGTTGGATAATGATTTGACCTATGATGTGGAGCCACTGGCTATTTTGGGTCGTCAGGTTCAAAACTTGAGATCAAATGATATAGCTTCGGTAAAAGTATAGTGGAGAGGTTGGCCCGTGGAGGAGGCTACTTGGGAGACCGAGTGGGAGATATGGAGCAGATATCCTCACCTGTTTGAGGCTTTAGGTATGTTTCTTGACCCGCTCGAGGATTAGTGTTTGTTTTAGTTGGGGAGGATGTGACGATCCAGCCTGTCGTCACGTGAGTTACCACCCCGTTTCCCCCATTTTCTTCTTTCTTATGTCTTATTATAGGAGTCTTGGGTGAACGAGTTGAATTGGATTTGGTTTTAGTTGGAAATGAGACACTTAGTCTTTTTAAGGAAGGCTTGTTTTGGAAAAGTCAACTGGATGTTACTATTGACTTATAGGGCTCAGATGTAATTTTCGGTGATTTGGTTAGCTTCGAGGGGATGATTTGTGACGTAGGAATGTGATCAGAATTGATTTTGGAGGTCCGGTGTAGAATTAGGCTTGAATTGGCGAAGTTAGTATTTCGGCGAATTCCGGTTGGTAGTTAAGATTTTGATCCGAGGGTCGGAATGGAATTCCGAGAGTTGAGTTGTTGTAGCTTTGTTAGGTGATTTTGGATGCGTGAGCAAACTTTTAGGCCATTTGGGGATTTTTGGTCGGGTTTTTGATCAAATGCGTAATACGGAAGTTTTAGAAGATCTTAGGCTTGAATCTGATGTAATTTGATGGTGTTGGTGTTATTTGTGGTCTTTTGATTTGGAGCCAGTTTGAATGAACTTTTAGGATGGATTGGCACTGTTGGTTGAGGTATCGTGGGCCTCGGGGTGATTTTGGATGGTCATCGGAATGAATTTTGGGCTTATGAGATTGTTGGTGTATCTGGTTTCAGGTATTTCCGCATCTACGGAAGTAGAGCCGCAGGTGCGGAAGGGAGGTTCGCACATGCGGTCATTTGGCTTGGATGGATTAGTCTGCAGATACGGAAGGGCAGCCGCATCTGCGACACCACAGATGCGGTAGAAGAGTCGCAGAATCAAAAAGGTGAGGCCATGGTATTTCCGCAGAAGCGGACAAGTATCCTCAGGAGCGAGGTCTGCAAATGCGTATAGCGGACAACAGAAGCGGTCGTGGGCTTAGTGAAGGTCCGTAGAAGCGGAGGTAGAACCACAAAAGCAGTATTCCCAAATGCGATAAGGGAACCACATATGCGAAAATCACAGTTCAGAGAAGGGTTTTAAAGCTCATTTTGTTCTGCGAGCTTACGTTATTTCCACCATTTTTATCGACCTTGAGAGCTTTTGGACGGAAATTGAAGGGGATTTCAACTAGGTATGATTGGAGGTTAGTTCTTTGACCTAAATACATGATTTAATGGTGGAATTAACGTAGATATTTGTGGAAATTCATCAAAATGGGGTAAATCTAGGGCTATAAAATTTGGTATTTCAAAGTGGGATTTGATGGGTCATTTGGGCTCGGATTTGGGAGTTTTTGGTATGCATAGACTCGTGGCAAGATAAGGAATCTGGTGATGTTAATTTTCTGATTTTTTCGAGATGTGGGTCCGGGGCTCGAGTTTTGCCAATTTCGTGAATTTCGATATTTTTCGAGTCTTTTTAGTTGGGTTATGTTCCCTTAGCCTATTGTAACGTATTCTTTGTGGTTTTGATCAGATTCAATGCATGAGGAGGTCGATTTGCGAGGCAAGGGCATAGCGAGCTATGATTTTGGCCGGCTTGAGGTGAGAAATGATTATAAATGATGTCCTGAGGGTTTGAAACCCCGGATTTGCACAACGTAGTGCTATGATGAGGTGAGACACACGCTGCATGATAAGCGTAGGGTCCATTACTACTGGGGATTCAGACTTGGTCCACCCCGAAGATGATTCTACTATATTTTTGATTGAGATTTAATTAATATCATTATAGTTTGGGCTAGTTGTCATGTTTGGGGCCTTGTGCCGACCTGTATAACCCTTAGGGGAACTTGCACTGATTGACCTCACTTTACTTGCTAAAAATTGTACTCTCAGTCATGTTTCTAACTGTTTAATATAATATGAACCGGCTTTTGAAATTTGCTAAACCCAAAATGAAAGTGATATGTGGGTTGGGGTCCCTATCTTATCTTAGTATGCCCAGGAGGCTATGTTTATATTGACTGAGGGGGGTTGAGAACCCAATAGTCAGGATGTTTGATATGTTATGGATCGGGCTTCACGCTGCTGCAATATATTTATATGGATCGAGCTGCACGTTGCAACAAGGTGTGTGTGTGTATATATATATATATATATATATATATATATATATATATATATATATATATATATATATATATATAGATCGGGCTGTACGCCACAACATTATATTTATATGGATGGGGCTGCACGCCGCAGCACTATATTTATACGGATCGCGCTGCACGGCTTAGCAGTATAGCGCTTGGGCTGTAGGAGCCCCTTCGGAGTCTGTACACCCCCAGTGAGCATGATCAACTACTATTATTGGATCGGGCTGTGCGCCACAGCGATATACGGATCGGGTTGCACGCCGCAGCGGTATATTTATGATTTAGGTTATTGTGAGAAGTATATGAGTTGAGTACTGGTTTAAGGATTTTTACCTGACTTCTTCATTTATTTGTTGTTTCAATGTTCTTACTGCTTTGATATAGAACTACTTAGTGTTTTTACAAGATTTCTTTCCATCAGTCATTATTAATTACTATTACTCACTGGGTCGGAGTACTCACATTACTCCCTGCACCGTGTGTACAGATCCAAGTGTTCCTGAGCTGTAGTTCGAGCTATTCTGTAGTTTAGATCTCACCGGAGTCATCGAGGTAGCTGCATGGTGTCTGCAAACCCGATTTCTCCCTATATCTTCTTTACTTCCAGTATTCTAGATTATCTCTGGTTTAGGCTATTTTACAGACTTGTATTAGAGGCTCTTGACTTGTGACACAGGATCGGAGGGCTATGTAGTGATGTTATTATGATTTCTGCACATTTTATCTATTGTTTCATACTTCTATTCATGTTAAATTTTCATTTAAACCATGTTAATTGGTAATGAACTCTATACAAGAGAGGTTATGGATTGGTAATTGGTCGGGCTTGCCCAACAATGTGTTGGGCGCCATCACGCCCAGGGTTGGGGTCGTGACACCTGCCTCTCTCACTGTCAACTACCATCAGTTTGCTCTCTGAATTTTACTCTTTTCATTTTACATGTAATGCTATAAATTAAGTCTATGTTATCATTGATGTGTCTCTGATTGAAATTTTTGTTAGTATACCTATGCTCTTTCTAGCTTTTTTGGTGTGTAAGAATGGAAAGAGTGGACACAAAGTGTAATGAGAGCTTCAACTAAACTGAAATTTTCAACTTCCTATTAAACTCTTTCTTGTTGTTGAATTTTATCATTAAAATAAAAATGATTAAGAAGAAGTTTATACAAATTGTGTTCCAGATCTGAAATTTTATTAAAGAAATTTAAAAGGTATTAATCAATATTGGTGAAATTATTTGAGTGAAGATCATCCTAGAATTTGAGATACATTTGCTGATGTTTCTGACTCATTTGGTTATTAATATGTGTCACGACCCGGATATCCCACCTTCGGGATCGTGATGGTGCCTATTATTGGGAGCTAGGCAAGCCAAGTATAATTACTTTTTCATTAACAATATAGTCCTCCTTAACAATTATCGGCAATAATATAAAAGCAACAAAATTAACTAAATAAGCGAAAGTCTTAAATTAGAGAAAAACTAAATAGAAATGCGGAAAATTCAACATAATCCTCTACCCAAGACTGGTGTCACAATACTCACGAAATACTAAGAGTACTAAATACAATGTCTGAAAGAAAATATAATTGTTTGTCTCGAGTACAATGAGATAACAGACTAAAGTAAAGGATAGAGGAGACGCCGGGCCTGCGGATGCCTGCAAGGCTACCTTGGTATCTCACTGGACTGAAGGATGCCTCCCATGCCACTGCTACTGCTGTCCAAGACCTGAATCTGTGCAAAAGAGCAAAGAGCAAAGTATCAGCACAACCGACCGCATGTGCTAGTAAGTATCTGGCCTAACCCCGACAAGGTAGTGACGAGGCTAAGACTAGACTCCAGATAAAACTATGCAGATATATATACAAGTACCACAGAGAAGTAGCAAGAAAATAACAATTTAAGCTGGGGAAGGGAGCATATTTCAGGGGCAACAGATAGAAATAAAATATCAGAAATAATAGGACATACATCTACAGTTTAGCTCCTAGCACCAAATAAAGAGATAAAGGCAACTTTCATATTCAACTCATCTTGTTGCAGGCGTGCAACCTGATCCCATTTCTCAATATCTCGTGGAAGGCGTACCACCTGCTGCCATTTCAATATCACTCGTGGTAGGCATACCACCCGCTCCTATTTCAATATCACTTGTGGTAGGCGTACCACCTGCTCCCATTTCAATATCACTTGTGGTAGGCGTACCACCCGCTCCCTTTACTTCCAACACAATACAATCCCGGTAAGGGAACAATCAAATTAATAATCTTCCAGGCAAGGGAAACAACGAAATTAATAATCTTCCCAGCAAGGGAACAATAACAACAAGTCAAACATTCTAACAAGGGAGAGTCAGCTATAACCAGTCCTATTCAACTTTTACTTGGCACAACTAATACCAATATTCAGTCAAAACTTTCATAGGATCAATCGAGGGTACACAATTATCAAATTAAGACTCACGGTCATGATTGACACCGATGCATGGATACCCATCACCATGCCCATACGTCGTACTCAACACAAAACGAGGAGAATTTATGACTCAACTCCTAATCTCTCAAGCTAAGGTTAGACCGAATACTTACCTCGATGCTTTGAATTCAACTCAAGTCTCAATTATGACTTTACCCCTCGATTCCTCCACCAATTTGCTCGTATATAATCACAAATTACTTAATTTTATTAAAAATATTAAATGAATCAATTCGAATGCATAAAAATAAATTTCCCAAAGTTTTGCCAAAAAATTCCAAAATTGCCCCCGGACCCACGTGGTCAAAACCCGAGGTTCGAACCAAAACCCAATGACCCATTCCCTCACGAACCCAAATATATGATTTATTTTGACATCGGACCTCAAATTGAGGTGCAAATCCCTAATTTTAGAAAAATCTAGGTTCTATCCAAAACCCATAATTTCACCCATGAAAATCATTGATTTTAAGTTGAAAACATATTAAATGATGTTAATGATTGAAAGAAATGAGTAAAAATTGACTTACAAATAATTTGGAATGAAACTTGTTCTTAAAAAATCGCCCAAGGAGTTTGTGTTTTGAAAGAATGGTGAAAATGATTCAAAATTCGATTAAGTATAAAAATATGCAGGCCTCAGATGTGGGAAATGCGAACTGGGGTTCGCAATTGCGAATCCCGACCAGTTATGGGAATTGCAAACTTTTGTTCGCATTTGCGAACCATGAACAAAATTGGGGACTTCGCATTTGCGAACCACAGTGTCGCATTTGCGATAGTCCCAGCTTTCGCATTTGTGAAGCTAACTATCGCATTTGCGATGGGGTCAGGCCTGGGCAAATCTCGCATTTGCAAGGGGACCTTTGCAATTGCGAAATGCGAAGCCTGCAGGTCAGTTACACTAGCAAATTTCCAAGTCCAAAAATACAAATCGAGGCCTATCCAAAACTCACCCGAGCCCTCGGGGCTCCAAATAAAATATGTTCACAACCTCAAAAACATCCTACGGACTTATTCACGCGATCAAATAGTGTAACGACCAGGCCGGTCGTTTTTGGAATTTACGCCTCGATACCCCATTAACTGCTTCCCCTAAGTTTATTTATGCTATTTTGGTTTGCCAGGACGTTCGGTGTTAGGATTCGGAGTGTTTTGGAATACTTAGTCCCTAAATGAGAGCTTAAGAGTTGAAAAATGGTCCGTAATTGGAACAGTGTGAAGACGGACTCAGAATGGAAATTTGATGGTTTCTGTTAGCTCCGTTAAGTGATTTCGGGGGTTAGGAGCGTGTTCGGAATGTATTTTGGAGGTCCGTAGCTCATTTAGGCTTGAAATGCCGAAGTTTGTAATTTTGAAGTTTCCGGTCCGATAGTGAGTTTTTTTATTCGAGGGTCGGAATGGAATTCCGGAAGTTGCAGTAGCTCTATCATGTCATTTGGGATGTGTGTGCAAAATTTCAGGTCATTCGGATGTGTTTTGGTTAGGTTTTTTATCGAAAGCGTATTTGGAAGAAATTTGAAGTTCTTAGGCTTGAATGATTGATTAAATCGGGTTTTTGGTGTTGATTTAGGTGTTTTAAGAATTGGTACAAGTTCGAATAAGGTATTAGGTGGTATTGGTGCTATTGGTTGATGTCCCGGAGGCCTCAAGATGATTTCAGGTGGTTGACGAAAGAATTTGGAGTTGAATGAATTGTTGAAGGCTTTTGTCTTCTGTCATAACCGCACCTATGGTTTGGGTTCCGCATGTGCAGAGCCGCATAAGCAGCTGGGCCATCGCAGATGCGGGTTTTGGTCTTCTCCAGTTTTTCGACAAGTGCGGACGTTTTACCGCATATGCGGTTACGCACATGCGAGTTTCCCATTGCAGATGCGGCCCCATAGCCCTTAAATGAAAACCGCAGAAGCGGCTTGGATTCCAGAGAAGCGGAACCACAGAAGCGGTCCCTTGTTCGCAGAAGCGGAAATGCCTGAACAGAAATAGAAAATTTGAGGGTTGAGTTTCAAAAGTTGGAAAAATCAATTGAGAGCTCGGGAGAGGGTGATTTTGAGTGGGTTTTGAAGAGAAGATCATCGGGTAACGTTTCCTTAATCTCTTTTTTGTTGTATTCCATCAATATATAGCTTAATACATCATCTAATTTCGAATTTGGAATCAAAATTGGGTAAAACTTCTTAGACCAAACTATTGAGTTTTGAGTGAGCATTTGACCTCCGGTTTGGAAAATTTTTATATGGTTAGATTCGTGAGAGTACGAGAGTTCTGAAAATGTGAAAATTATTTGATTCTGAGATGTTGGCCTCAAGGGAATTTTGGCCATTTTACTTAATTTCACGTCGTAACTTTTAATTAAATAGCAAAACCAGTTATTGCGATGTTATTTACAATGTGTAACTGAATTGAATAGATTTGAGCCATTTGGAGTCGGATACTCGTGGCAAGGGCGTGGTTCCTAGTTGATTTTTGAGCCGGTTCGAGGTAAGTGGCTCGTCTAACCTTGTGTGGGGGACCTTTTCCCATAGAACATGATCTTTGAATATTTTAATTCCTCGTACGTGAGGTGACGAGCGCGTACTTGAGCTAATTGTTGTAAACCCGTTTCTACTTGAAATATTTAAATTGAGATTTCATGTTTACTTGTTCATTTTAGACTGTAAGTTTAAACCTGTGCTAGCTTAGAGAAGCATGTTTAGCTGACTTACTTGCTTAATTATTTAACTGTACTATTTATACTCTATGAAACAAGTTATGCTAGAAATTTCTATTACTTGTACTGATTTTAGCATTTATTCTAAGATTTATGAGTTGTTGTTGTTGTGTGTTTAATTTGGGACTACGGGAAGGCTTCCCGGGAGATCCCCCTGTACTTGATATATTCCTGATTGAGGGTGCGGGATACCAAGAGATCCCTGGAACAGGTGCTTCTATATATATTGGGATACCAAGAGATCCCCAGCTTACTTATTGAGGATACAAAGAGATCCTCGGGATACTAAGAAATCCCTGGTGCATATTATGAGGATACCAAGAGATCCTCAGGATACTGAGAGATCCCCAGTGTATATGATGAGCATACCAAGAGATCCTCGGGATACCAAGATATCCCTGGTGCATATGATGAGGATACCAAGAGATCCTCGGGATACCAAGATATCCCTGGTGCATATGATGAGGATACCAAGAGATCCTCGGGATACCAAGAGATCCCCGGCTATTATTCCCTGTGGAGAGCAGTATTCCTTATATTGTTACCTTTACTTTCTGTTATTGTTCTTCCTTATTTATCTGGTTTAGATTCTCGCTGTAGACTTTACTTAAACTGTTTTGTATCTTATTATTTATTATGTTTTATCTCAGTAGGGTCCTGACCTTCCTCGTCACTACCCAACCGAGGTTAGGCTTGGCACTTACTGAGTACCGTTGTGGTGTACACATGCCCCTTCTGCGCATGTTTTTCATGTGAAGATCTAGGTTCCTCCACCCAGGCGTACTATCATCGTGTCGGAGAGATCTAGCGGAGATTTCAAGGTATATTTGTCGCGTCCGCAGATCAGGAGTCTCTACTTTATTCCGGATTTAGTAGTTAGCTTATCCTTTCTTTCAGTTGTTTAGATATTCTGAAGTTAGAGCAGTGTTTTACGTTTCTGTTAGCCTGTGTTTCCCGTGAGTTTTCGGGTTTTGAGATTGAGTTATAGACTTCCGCTTTTCTTTTGGGTTGTATAGGCCGAGCGGCCTCATATGCAGTCATTATTTTTCATATGTTCAGTTTTAATTAATTATTCCTCAAGTTATATTAAATTTCCGCATTGTTAGGCTTACGTAGTTGTAGGAACTAGGTGCCATCACGGCATGTTCATGGAGGGTGAACGGCGGTCGTGACGAATAGCCAAAATAACATCACAAATATCGAGTTAACTTCAAAATCCATGATTCCTTCCAAATTTTCATAAAACATCAAATTTCCATTTTAAGTCTGAAACACGTCAAACGATGTCCGTTTTCAACCAAACTTTACAGAAAGTGCTTAAATCATATATAAGACTTGTACCGGGCGCCGGAACCAAAATACAAGCCCGATACCATAGTCTTCTAATCAAATTTTATTTCCAATTTCCTTAATTATTTCGAGAAAATAATATCATACAAAAATTCATTTTTCGGGCTTGGGACCTCGGAATTTGATTCCGGGCATACGCCCAAGTCTCATATTTTCTTACGGACCCGTTGGGACCGTCAAATCATGGGTCCGGTTCCGTTTACCTAAAATTTTGACCGAAGTCAAATTTATTCATTTTAATATCAAAATTAAGCATTTTTCTCATAGAATTCATATTTAAGCTTTTTGGCTACGTGCCTGGGCTGCCCACGCAAATCGAGGCAATCATAAATGAGATTTTCAAGGCCTCAAAAGTACAGAATAGGTAAGAAAATAGGTGATGACCCTTTTGTATCGTCACAATATATTTTTGTATAGTACTGTATAATTCTGTATTGGGGTGAATACATATTTATACGAGGCTGCTATATTAATTATTTGTAAGAAGTGTATAATAATGTATATAGGATATATAGCACTGCTAAAAAATATTCTATGCAATGTCCCACTAAAGATTGGTTGGGTAAGGCAAAAAAATAAAGTTAAATGCGAAACGTGGCGGAGTGGTTTTGTGTTTTTACCGGAATGTTAATTATAGTTCTAACAAGAATAGAGGTATTAGGTAGCCTCTAGTAATACAACTTATGTAGTTACTAAGGGCGCATATAAGATGGGCTGGTTCAGATTTTATCAAAATTAAATCAACGATATCGAATTTGCTGGTTCTATCAGTTTTTTTGTCTCATCGATTACTTTGTTAATACAAGTTATAAATATAGGTTTGAGAAGCCAATATATGTTTAATAAGAATTGAACAAATTGACAAATATATGATTGATTGAAATATTCTTATAGGAGATTTTCTTATACATGTTAGATATGTTATTAGTCTAACAATAATATACATTAATATACACTTTCAATCCTGATTGAATTTTAATAATTAAATACATAAATCATTGCGAAATCTAAAAAGTTATTTTATATATATAAGAGGGCATTTAAGAAGTGACTTAACCTTTCTTTGCCCAAAAAACTTATTTATTTTTCTTCTTTTTTAAACCTCCCCCTGTCCCCAACCCAATAAGACAGGCTATAAGAATAATTGCTTGAAAAAAAGTGACTTTACACTTTATAATCAAGCATTATTAAATATAAATAGATGTGCTTCAATACTACTAAAATAGATGTGCTTTATGTACTACTAAATATTATTTTTCATAAGAGGATGGTAAATATTTTTTAAGAAAATCCTATACTCCCTCTATTTCAATTTGTTTGAACCTCTTTGACTGGGTGTTGATTTTGAAAATAGAGAGAAGACTTTTGAAACTTGTCTAAAACAATCAAGATATTTGTATGACAATAAATCAACTCATTAAGGATAATATGAAAAGCTTAAAATTACAATTTTTTTAAATGAGAAAAAAGGAAATATGTTCGTTCTTTTTTAAAAGGAGAAGAGTACATATATAGTTTTAAACTATATAAAATGATATATTCATATGTTAGTTTGGTTCTGTTTCTTCTTACCCAATACCAAGTCAAACTAAACCAAATTTAATCGATTTGGTTCGATTTTTTGGTTTGATGAGAACATCCCAAAGTATTTACCCCTTAAATTATTTTACATACATGAGCTTTATGGGTTTCCTCCGTTGCTAACACTCCCTTCCTTCCTCTAGAATATTACTCCATTTGTCTCAATTAATGTCCCATAGTTCGATTTTGAGATTTAATTTTTAATTTAGACCATGAATTCAGCACAGAATTTTTATTTTTAAAAGATAAATTTATATATTTAATAACTACATAAAAAGTACTATAAGTCAAAATAATTAATAAATTAAACATTTAAAAGATATATAAAAGAATACAGTGAAAGAAAAACTCATTTGACTCTAAAAATCTAATTTTCCCCATAAATTGGAATGGAGGTAGTATTTATATTAAAATTGTTCTGTAATTTTATACTTTATTAACGAGAACGTTTATCATTTGGTTTGCAGACTGATCACCGATGATTTATTTTATTTACGTTATGATGCGTTTCCTTTCCCTTATTACCCTATCCTCTCTCTTTTATTCCCTTAAAGATTTGCAGCTTCCTCTACCCAAATTTCTTGTCACAACCAAAAATTCCAACCAAGGGGTCGTGACGATGTCTAATATCATTTGTTAGACAAGCCAACACTTGACATTAACAAAAGGAAGCAAGACGAACATATAACTGCATAATCTCATAAATAAGGGTAACTGCAAATGTAAGGTACATGCATTTTACCTTTATGCACATACATTGCATGCACATAAAAATTAATGACTAAAATAATATTAATAAGGTATTAGAATTAGCTATATTCATCATAAAGTAGTGTGAGGCAAGTTAAGTGATGAAACGTGTTTAGTTCAACTATACGATAGTCCTTTATGTTATCTGATTTCTAAATGTCTATGCTAAGATAATATTACATCTATATTTTATGTCCCATGTCTCAGGGTGTTTCAATTAATGTAAAAGTAAGTTTTACCAAATAAATATTATAACAAAAATTATAATTAAATTAGCTTGCAATAAAATGGAATGCATACCTCTTGAATTGTAGGTTTTGTTTCTACTGAAGGGTAGAAATCATATGTAATAGGCATTGAGCAGCTTTTGAGCATGTCTTTTAACTTAAGGTGTGTCTATAACATGCATCTTTCTCTCTTAGATTGGTAAAGTATCATGTGTGCGAATAATATCTCAATTGCCAAACTAATATTCCACCCTTCCTTGCCAATTTCTTAAAATATCATTGTGCTTCTCTCTCTCCCTCTCTCTCTCTCACTTTCAACTACCATCAGGTTTGCTCTCTGATTTATACTCGTTTTATTTTACATATAATGATATAAATTAGGTCTATGCTATCATTGATGTGTCTCTGATTGAAATTTTTGTTAGTATACCGATGCTCTTTCTAGCTTGTTTGGGGTGTAAGAATGGAAAGAGAGGATATAAAGTGTAATGACAACTTCAACTGAACTGAAACTTTCAACTTCCTGTTAAACTCATTCTTGTTGTTGTAATTTATGGTTAAAAAAAATTATTACCAAAAAGTTTATTCAAATTATGTTCCAGATCTAAAATTTTATTAAAGAAATTTAAACGGTATTAATCAATATTGGTGAAATTATTTGAGTGAAGCTCATCGTAGAATTTGAGATCCATTTGTTGATGTTTCTGACTCATTTGGTGACTAATATGTGTTTGTATAGTACTGTATAATTGTGTATTGGGGTGTATACATATTTATACGAGGCTGCTATATTAATTATTTGTGAGAAGTGTATAATATTGTATACAGGTATGCACAATTAGAAAGATTAATATTCCAATCATGAGTAGAAGTCCTATTCTTATCAAACTCCTAAAAATATATCTGTTGAACATTGAACCAGTTTTATTCTCCTAGAATTCTAAAGAAAATGGGACTATTGCCTAAAAACTAGTGTCGCCTATTTATCACTAAGAGACCGGAGTTCTAAAGTGATTAGACTCCTGATTGACCACTGCAAAAAGGTTGTCGTTACTGCACCTAATCATAATCCTCTTTAAATATACTCCACACTCCCTTTTAGTCCATAACCATCATTAATCTCTCTAAATTTCTGATCATCCTCCTTCACCCCAAAATCTCCAAAATTCCCAAAATTCTCTAGAAATTCTTCACCATGACAAACCCTCAAGATAATCTAGGAACTCCCCCACCAGTATCTCCTAACACATCCTCATCTGCACCACCTAGTGACAACCCCAAACCCATATTTCGCCGGCAGAAAATGTTGGCAAGGAAAACTGTAGCTACTGGTTCTCTAATAATGGCTCTAAATGAAAAGTTAAGAGCTAGCAAGAAAAAGGAGAGCCCTGCCAAATAATCTGACTCAAGTTTTGAGTCTGAAGCATTTATTTCTGCAAGCGATGGAGAAGAACGTGGGTCTTCTGACACTGACAAAAATCAAAAAACCCCTGGTGAGGTAAATACCTGCTTTGTATTTTATGATGTAGTAGAAAAGGTGGATAATAGGTTTGTGTTGGTTGGTTCTATGAGAGATGTAAAGGAGGCAGAGTTGAATAGAAGGGGAAATAAGAAGAAAGACAAAATTTATGCTATTTGTGGAGGGGTAGAGGAGAGTGCCAATAAGTCAGGGGGAAGTAGATCCGGGGAGGTTGATGAAGGTCATGTTCACTTGAGTGAACAACATGATTAACCTGGTTCATCTGTTAAAGAAACCCTGGCTGACATCCTGAAGAAGGTTGGGGCCAGCTATGATCCAAAGAAGCGCAAAGCTTCTTCCCAAAAGGCTCCAACTGCTTCCAAGCCAACAAAGAAAAGCAAGGTGTCATCTCCTAAGTCTAGTGTCCCTTCATTACCAAAGGAGAGAGATACTAGAAGCAGGTTAAAGCAAAGTGAGGCAAAATTGCAGAAAGCCTTAGAGGAAAGCAAGAAAAAGAAGAAGGAGAAGGGAAAAGCTAAAGTTGTGGAAAGCTCTATGGCTGCTGAAGAAGCGGAGGGGGAGATGGAACTGGTTCATCAGGAAAGAGGTACAACTATGGAGGTTCCCACTCCCACACCAAAAATATCCAAGACTTCTACAAAAAATTCATCAGAACCTGTATCTGCTGAACACTCCTTGGCTAAAAGAACCAGGTCTGCAGTCAAGGGGAAATAAGTGAAAGTTCGTGAAGAAGAAGAAGAATGGAGTGGAGAGGAAGAACAAGAGGAGTCTGAAAAAGAACAGGATAGATTTTTCATTTTTGGCAGGAGAAAGATCTTGAAAGGGAGAATTTTAAAACACCTGGAGGAGCCAGGCATGATAAGATTAGTGGATGCCTTGGATGCACAAGGGTGGAAGGACATGGTTCTTCAACTGGATGGAAGGCTGGTAAGAAAAGAGATGATTGACTTCATGGCAAATGCCACTGTGGTAAATAGGGTAGTCACCAGCTTGGTGAGAGGAGTATAGGTGCAGTTTGATGCACCTAAATTGGGCAGAATTCTAGACATACCCTGTGAGGGTTTTGATGACTATACCAGGCAAAGGTGGCCTTGTCTAGATTCTCTTCCTTCTGCTCTCCAAATCACCATAAATTTCTATGATACCAAGTCTGTTGAAGAAGTGTCTGAGGCAAGGTTTGTGCAAAAGAGTGAGATGAAGCCTGAGCACAAGCTGCTATTTGAGTTCGTGAACAAATGCTTGCTGCCCAGATAGGAGAGAAGGCATACTGCCAACTACATGGACCTGGTCCTTCTGGAATGTCTTGTGAGAGGAAAGCAGATTAACTGGACTGGTTTCATTGTCAAGATGTTAGATAGGGTCATTAATGGCTCTAAGGCCCATGCCACTCCATATGGGTTTATACTGATGACTGTTTTGGATAAGCTAAATGTTCCTTTGAAAAAGTGGGAGATAGCCTACAGCAAGGAGCATTTTTGTATCAAAAGTCTGCAGGCTTGTGACTATCTGCTCAGTGTAACCCCAGCTTAACCTGGTTCATCTCTA
Organism: Nicotiana glauca; assembly: GCA_026770625.1. Taxonomy (NCBI): domain Eukaryota; kingdom Viridiplantae; phylum Streptophyta; class Magnoliopsida; order Solanales; family Solanaceae; genus Nicotiana; species Nicotiana glauca. The sequence goes on along the minus strand of MU749905.1, from coordinate 11,711 downwards.
AAGACTCCTATGAACAACAAGGCTAGGGCATTGGTTCAAGAATGTGGAACAAAAGATGCAGAAATTGCTAGGCTCCAGGCTCATATTGCTGAACTAGAAAGTGAGAGAAATGGCCTCAAAACTGAGCTAGCAAAGGAAAAGGAAAAGAGTGAAGAGATGCTTCAGACCATCGTGAACCTTCTCCAATCCCAACCCTCTAGTTCCTCTAAGCCCTAGGCTTTCCAGTTCCTATCTTTGAACCAGTTTAGAAACCCCCCAGTGACCCAGATTTGAGACTTTTCTTTGTTTTTGTTGCTCATGGTTGGATGCTTTTTTTCTTTCTTTTTGTGGTCTTTTTTGTAGAAATATTTCCTAATCAATAACAATGTGCTTTGTTTTCTATTGTTCTATGAAACTTCTGATCTTAATAGTTAAATTTTTTGTGAAGTTGATTATTGATTAACTGAATCATGTTTTTACTTGCAGTTGCCCCAGTGGCCATGAGTAATAATTAAAATCTAGGATTAATATAATATGCAACTTTTCGATGATGCCAAAAGGGGGAAGATATATTATGCTTTACTTTGTATTCTAAAATAAAGTGATATTTATAACCTGATTAAACCTGGTCCTTAATGATAAGTTGAATTAAAGTATTGATAATTAATCTGAGTTCCATAGGTTCTCTGATCAATAAAAGCATAGAGTTTGTCATCATCAAAAAGGGGGAATTTGTTGGCCCAAGTTCAGATGATGTTTTGAAGATTGACAAAATGAACTCAGTCATGGACCAGGTCCGTCATGTGAGATACAATATTAATATACTTATACATGTGAGATGCATGTGAAGAAGATAAGTCTCAAGGATCAGCAACAATATCTTCTTAATTGATCGAAAAGGTTGCATAGGATAAGGAGATGAAGTCTCCTTATGTGAATAGAACTAAATCCGGATCAAGAATAAGGGTTGGAGTTTGAATTGTTCTAGGAGTCGAATTCGATGAAGGATCAGCAATTGAGTCTCAATCAAACTGTGATTACTCACTCTATAAATAACAATGATTGTTCTCTTTTACAGGTATTGCACATACGCAGAAGATAAACTAAATTGAGAGCAAAAGAGCTAGGCAATTTTGCAAGAAATTTATGTGTGATTCAAGTGTGCATTCCTAAAGCTACATGAACCAGATTTAAGAACCAATTACATTGTGTCTTTATTTATTTCTAGTTTAATTGTAGTAGGTGTTTTCATATTGTACCTTTCAACTTTATCTAGAAGCAATTGTATTAGGCACTTTGAGTATTCAAGTTAGAGTTAACTTGAAGGTGTCGCAACAGTTGAGGTTATGTGCCACACTGGGATTAGAGTTTAATCCCTAGGTTTACAAGAGTTTTGTAAATGCTGTTTTGGCTCAGTAACTTTAGTGGAGGTTTGGGAAAATCCTACAGAGTAGTAGGTCGTGGTTTTTTTACCTTTTGAGCAAGGTATTTTCCACGTAAAAATCTCTGTGTTCTTTATGTTATGCACTCTTAATTCCGCAAACAGTGATAGTAAGTATATCTAGAAGAACCAGGTTCTTCTAATGCAAAAATTAGGTACCACACAAATCACCCCCTCTCTTGTGTGGAATTGACATTTAGAACATCACCGCATATTTATGACCGTGTCCGTGTTGACAGTTTTGCAACCGCACTTTTCTGTCGCGGTCCGTATTCCAAACTCTTGGCCAAGTCTTGGTCTTTGTTTAAGGTTTGACTCCTTTATGAGTTGATCATGGCTATTTTGGCTCATTATGAACAATCCCTGCAAGCAAGCATATTTCATTATTTTCCGGGATTACCTTTACGCATTTTAAGCCCAAAACGCAAGTAAAAGATAGCAAATAATGGTTAAAATCCCCACTTATCAACTCCCCCAAACTTAAACGTTTGCTTGACCTCAAGTAAATAAGGTAATTCCCACCTCCAACAAAATAAAACAAAAGGATATTTCAGCTGCCCTGATGTGAATCAATCATGCGTCAATTAGGACTAACAATTACCCTCAAAACAAATGAATTATCAACAACACAAAACCTTTTGGGTACAATAGTTCTAATACAACATTAGAGCATGAAGCATTGGCTGAATTCACCAAGGAAACTCACTCTATTATGTAGGTCATTGTGGAACCCAAACTCTTTCTCATCTACTCTTTATAAGCAAATCTCACTTAGGAATTGTAGCACTCAAAACAAGGATTATGAACAAGTACGCTCATCTCTCACAAGGGAATGTCACAAGTCCAGCCACTTGTAAGCTCTCTCAACTCAAAATCATATAGGGCTTTTGCGGGAATGTAATGAATGCTTTTGGATCAAGGTAGGATTTATCGGCATATGAAGGTTTCATCTTTCCTTAAGCACTCCATTTTCTCATTTCAGCTCATACGCTCTTGACTTTTTGAGTTAGTTTCTTCTTCCTTAAGTGAACTAGAGAGAGACACTGTCACTCTTTCTTGCTCATGATAATCATTTTTCTCCTTTCCTAATCACTTCATGACTTTCATCAATGAATCTCTTCACTTTTCTATCTTATTCACTTTCTTTTTGACGCATTTCTTCTTGGCTTTTCTTTGCCTTCCCTTTTCTTCATTTATTTTTGGCTTTCGTACCTTTTATCACTTTCGCATTCCTCGTCTCTCCCCCAAAATTTTGCTTTTTCTAGTTGTGAATGCTAAGGAAAGATCGGGTGCCAAGAGAGGCTCATTATAGAACGGATAAAGGCTTGTATCATGGTTATTGAAAGAAAAAGGGCTCTGCTCAACGGGGTTGACTAGGGATATCATATTTGGTAGGCTATGGATGCTTTCAAGTTTCAAATTTGATCAAGGAGAGCCTATAATTATTTCTCAAGTTGAGCTACACTTAGAATTTCACCTTGACAAACATTCAGGGCAAGTTCTAGACTTATTGGCACGAGACTTGGACTTTTAATTCAATACCTCACCTCATAAGCTGTTGGATTTTTAAAGAGAATAGTTTCGAGGGCCCGTAACAACCCTAGCTAAGATTGAGAATCACAAATCGCTCCAAGAAGCCATCGATGATTGTTTAGTCAACACAAGAGTTTAAAGGTCACAACTAGAACTATTCTTTGCAAATCAACTTGTTTCTAACCATAAGGTCGAAGGTAAATATGATGGGCCCATGTTTATCCTATCCGAGACACTTTTACTCATTACTATTTCATATCAAAGAAAAAAAGAAAAACTGATTCAGTCCCTTAAGGAGGTTGTCACACCATCCATCATCGAAAAAAGCCACCCGATTCACACAACCTCCACCTTTGGAAAGAATCATGGCATTAAGAAAACCAAAGGCTTATTGTTCACAAAAATGTAAAAAGAAGCTAACAACTTAAAAAGGAACTTCTAAAGTAAATAAGAAACTATGAAGTAAAATTACGAAAAAAGGTATGAAGTAAACTTCGGATATCAAACTGAATATATACAAACTTGAAGTAAAGCGAATATATACATAAATAAAAATGAATATATACATCGAATGGTAAAAATATATACATACCAAAATGTGAAAGTAATGAATATATACATACCAAAAGTAAAAATAAAGAGACGTAAGGATAAAGAAAGATAGTATCATAGTTTTTTTTGGTCGGATAGATAGTTTATATTACATAAAACGTAAACAGGTACAACAAATAAGTTTAATAGATGCATGAGAGGCATCATTTGTACAACAGTAGAGTTGGGTCGCATGTCACCTGTATGAGTGCCATGATTTGTACTAGAGCTAGTATTAAAACCAGACAACACATTAGAACTGGTAGACAGTATACTCCTAGATAAACTACTAATATTATACAATATATTTGAGGCAGACGGTGATGTTACTGAGGTATTAGTGCTACTCCTAATTAGTCTTCTTTGTAACGTGCCCTGTTGGTCTTGTTTGTATGAGGGCATAGCAAAAACTGGTGGTCTTCCAAAAAGTATGCATTGCTCCTTTGAATGCATGGCTCCATATGTAGCTAAGCTATCAGCAACACCATTTTGCTCTATGTAGATATGTTGTAGAGATGCATTATCTAGCTGTAGGAGCAACAACATGCAATCATTAATACTGTTAGTATATTGTATTGTAGGGTATTTAAACATACCTATTACTCCTAGCGCATCTATTTCAATGACGAGTGGTATAAGCTTCACTTGTACATCAATTTTGAGTCCCATGAGAAGTGCACGAAGTTCTGTTTGAACAGTTGTTCCTTCTTGTGTGGTTCCTACAAACCCTATAATCCAGCTCCCCTGTATATTCCTAAAGACACCACCAATACCATATTTACCCTTGCGTAAGGAACAAGACCCATCAATATTCAATTTATACGCGGCTTTAGTTGGTGGATGCCATTTAATATAAACAAGTGTTAGAGAGTGATGTTTTCTTGGAGGATTTGTGAGAAAGTAAAATTCAGCAGCTGTGTCAACAATAGAAGAAATAGTAAGAGGTGTTTTTTGGTTTTCTATTATTCATTTATTTCTTACTATCCAAAGTTGTCACATGGCAAACGGAATTAGTGTTGTGTAAGGAATATTTTGATGAGTTGATGAGGAGGGCATGTGTACAAGTTGATGCAACCAATTGAGAGTAGTATGTCGTATCGTAGGAGTTGTAACTGTATTACTAGGGATCCTTAGAGCTGTCCAAAGTTGTCTAGCATGAGGACATTCCCAAAATATATGTATGATTGTGTTAGGTCCTGTATTGCATTGTTAGCATGTGTACGAATAAATGACACCTAGTCGGGCAAGATATGTTGCTGTTAGAAGTTTGTCATGGCATATTAACCACAGAAAGAAACTTATTTTTGGTGGAATGTGGATTTTTTCAAATCCACCCATAGGATTGAGAATCATGTATAGTAGTAGGATATGTATTCTTTACTAATGTATTGTATATAGATTTAGTTGAAAATTTACCATTTTCTGTTAGAGCCCAGTAATTCTGATCAAGTAAAGCATATGTGCTAGGCATGTAAATATTGGCTATTAAGGATTATAACTTTTCTGGTAGAGCCATATGTAGCTTTTATAAATGCCAAGTATTATTATAGTAATAATTTGAGAGTAGTTTCCTCTCCTCATATTGTGGTAGTGCTACTTGTATATATAGTATCATAGTTATTACATGCCAATATCATCAAATGATCACCAATCAAAAATAACCACCCCCAAATAAAAGATAGCATTGTCCTCAATGCTAATATTAAAGTAAGAACAGGGAAAAGGGTTAGAGAGTAAAGAAAACTCCCTATGTGGCATATGTCTGCATCGGGTCAGGCACATGAGTAGGGTCCTCGGACTGCATAGGGTCAGTAACTCCCTCTAGGTCCTCTAACTGGATCTCCAAATTTGACTGAGGGACCATGGGGTTGCGGAGCATCTAGATTATCTCCGCAGCAGTATGAGTAGTGGAAGCTGGCTCCTAGGACTAGCCAGCTACTAGTGCCTTATGCTCTGCTGCCTGTGGGATGTCTCTAACAGAAGAAAACCTCTCTAGATCCTTCTTCAGCTGCTGCACTAATGTGACGACCCGACCAGTCGTCTCGAGAGTTACCGCCCTGTTTTCCCCTTATTGTATTGCTTTATGTTTAATTATTGGTATTGGGTGCGTTAGGATTTAATTGGAGTAATTTTGATAAGAAATGAGACACTTAGTCTCTTTTAAGAAGACTTAAATTGGAAAAGTGAACCAGATGTTGACTTATGAGTTATAGGGCTCGGAATTGAATTTCGATGATTCGGTTAGCTCCGGGTGATGATTTAAGGCTTAGGAGCGCAATCGGAAGTAATTTTGGAGGTCCGGTGAAGAAGTTAGCCTATTTTGGCAAAGTTAGTATTTTGGCGATTTCCGGTTGATAGGTGAAATTCCGATCTGGGAGTCGGAATGGAATTCTCNGAGTTTTGAAAGTTTCAGTTTAACTTAAGCTTTGAATTGATGAAAATCGATGGTTTTAGTGTTGTTGAATGTGTTTTGTTGATTGGAAAAAGTTTGAATAATATTATGGGATATGTTGGCATGTTGGATTGAGGTCCCGGGGGCTTCGGTGTGATTTCGGATGGCTAACGGGTACTTTTGAAGTTGGAAAATTTAATAATAGACTAAGTTGTAAATGAATGCGCACAAGACCTCACTTTGGACGACAATATCTTCAGTTATATAAGGATTTGTGTGATAAACAACCTATAACATCAAATCCCTTTGAGTCTAGTTTCCAACGCATTAAACCGTTCGTCATTCGGACATTCCTACGCAAAGTTATGACCAAATTACCAAAGCAGCAAAGAAACTTTCACTACCGCGGCGCCCCCTGCGGCGCCCGGCGTGCCGCGCCCATGTAAATTCCAGTATGGTCCGAAATTTCACTTCTAAAAATATATTGTACTGACGCCCCGTGCCCCGCGGCGCCCCATGCGGCGCGGTAGTACAAAAAATCGGGTTTTTAAGTGTAAAACGACCTTATTTCGCAAGAAATATTTGGGGCTTCGGACTTAGGCGATTTTTGGGCAATTTTGAAGAGGGTTTCGAGAGTTTTCTTCGGGTAAGGATTCTTGGCCTTAGATTATGTTATTATGGTGTAAAAACATGGATTAACACTGAAAATCCAAGGAAATTAAGGTCAAAAATGGAGGTTAGGGCTTGAAATTTGAAAGAGTTTAAATTGGTAATTTGAGGGGTCAAATGGACTCCGATTCTTCTAAATTTGATATGTACGGACTCGTAGGATTTCGGTGATGTAAATTTCGGAATTTTTCGGGATGTGGGCCCGGGGCTCGGGTTTTGCCAATTTCGTATTTTTGAGTATTTTTCGATTTCTTTCGATTGGGTTATGTCCCATTAGCATATTATGACGTATTATTTATGATTTTGGATAGATTGGACATGCGTGGAGGCCAGTTTGAGGGGAAAAGGCATCGCGGGCTAGAATTCTCGCCGGTTCGAGGTGGGTAATACTTGTAAATGATGTCCTGAGGGTTTGAAACCCCGGACTTGCACATCATAGTGCTGTATTGAGGTGACTTGCACGCCGTATATGAGCATGGGGTAGAGCACTATTGGGGATTGCGACTTGGTCCGTCCCGGTTGTTGATTTTTACTGCATACTTGACTGAAACTACTTGTTATCATTATAATTTGGGCTGATTGCCATGTCTGGGCTTGATGCCATGTTTGGGGCCTTGCGCCGACTTGTAAAATCCTTCGGGGATTAATATTAATACTTAGCATGATTTACATATTATCTACTTCAGTCGAAGGTCATAAATGTTGTTTGCAAACTCAGCCACAATTCTGAGCGTTGATAGCTTAAATGACATTTTTTAAATGTATTTCGGGCTGAAAATTCTACTTTGTAAATGCCCAAGGGGCTTACTATATTATTTTCTGGACTGATTATAAAGCGACTTGAAACAGTGGTAACAATGACACTGTATATTATACTTGAAACAGTGGTAACAATGACACTGTATATTATACTTGAAACAGTGGTAAAAATGACATTGTAATATATATTTGCAACAGTGGTAACAATGGCACTGTGTGATATAAAATGGTCAGGTAACAATGGCTGACCGGTCAGATAATAATGACTGACCAAAATATTTTGCTTGGGCTGTAGGAGCCCCTCCGGAGTCTGTACACACCCCCAGTGAGCGCTGTCGACTATAAATAAATATGGATGGCTCGGGCTGCACGCCGCAGTGTGCATTGCATTCATGCATTGGTTTCTGTTTGTACTACGTGGAATGACATTTAGAACTCATATATTATTGGCATACATGTATTACTTGCCTTGTTGACCAGATACTCTGGCGTTATTTGTTAATAGAGTGCTGTGCCCGAGGGGCTAACTTATGTGCGGACTTGCACTACTTGATGTTGTTGTCATATGCTTGACTGTTTAAAAGGAAAGAAAGAAATGTTTTCAAAAGAGGTTTAAGACGGAGTCAGATATTTTATAAAGGATCTTTATGGAACTACTGTGTCTAAAAGTGTTGTACTGTATTTTATAGCATGATGGAGTGCTCTTACGTGGTTTCTTTATTCTCAGTATTATTTACTTTTATTACCGCTGAGTTGGAAGTACTCACTTTACTCCCTGCACCATGTGTGCAGATTCAGGTATTTTGGGAGCTTAGCTGAGCTCGTTGCTGTTCGGAGTTTTATTGGAGTTGTCGAGGTAGCTGCCTGACTTCCGCAGGACCCGACTTCTTCCCTATCTCTTTATTATTTTCCGCAGTGTTGATCATTTGTAGTATGGAGTTTTATTACTCTGTATTGTTAGAGGCTCTAGACTCATGACCCTCAGGTCTTTGGGAGATTAATCAGTTCAGTTTCTATCTATCAATTAAGATTTTTGCTTTATTGTTGATAATGATAATTATAAATTATTGGTTTGAGCTTCATGCTCGGGTTGAGAGTATAAATGGTCGGGCTTGCCTAGCAGTTGTGTTGGGCGCCATCACGATCGGGTTTTGGGGTCGTGACAAGTTGGTATCAGAGCCTAGGTTACTAGGCCTCATGAGTCATGAGTCGGTTAGTAGAGTCTCGCGGATCGGTACGGAGACGTCTATATTTATCCTCGAGAGGCTACAGAACCTTTAGGAAACACTTCACTTTCTTGGAATTCTTATCATGCGTACTTGATTCAGCTTGAGATATAATTCTCGAAAATTTCTTCCACATGTCTGTATGCGCGCGCGAGCGCTCAGTAGTATATGTGCCTTGATGGCTTGTGATTCCCCGATCAAGGGGTGAGATGTAATCTCCGTAAGTTTCACGTTGGGCTAGTCTAGAGGACTTGAGGCCGGATCTTTGCCTATGGCTTGAGCACCAAGGTGCTGATTTTGTGAGCCGGAGTTATGAACTTATATGTTCAGTATTGTCCCAAATTGCGGGAATGGCGGCTGGATATCCATGTGATGAGTATGTTAGTACTGTGAGATATATCTGTGTGATCTTGGTAGTGACGAGGGAGTCTGCAGGATAATAGATGAACTGTTAAGTGTTTGATTTCCATTGTGATCTATTGTGTAGCCCCACGTTATGGGTGCGGGAAGAATATTTTCGTATCTCCTAGTTGGAAAGTAAAAATACAATACGTATGGCGGTATGAGTTTAGATTCAGAAAGACCAAATTGGATGTATTATGTATAATCGAAAGGTATTTTCTATGTGTTATGATTCGAATAGGTGCAACGCAAGTCCATGTATCAATTCTGATAATATAATACATGTAGTATTGAGATTTCATGTTGTTGATATACATTGTGATGCTTTGTCAAGTTGTGGACGTGTTGTTAGGATGGTTTTGGTGATTCTTTGACAGGTGGATAGGCCCAATTACAAAGGAAACTCTGCCGAAATTTTTGAAAAATTTGGGACTTAGTAAAAAAATTTTCACCTAAAGAGTGGGCTTAACTATTGTGTGAATGAATGTAAGAATTGCAAAAGAGTTAAAATTTATGATGATTCGTGTCTCCACAAGCTTGTGAAAGAGTGAGTTTAATCTCACTATAATATTGCGGCATCATTAGAGTAAAAGTATTTTTGGGTTGTGGAATGTATCGTGATAGATGGCTTCGAGCCAAGTTGGAGAGGTTGCAATTTATTAGCTGAATGCGCATTTATGTGCTATGTTGGTTCTGTTTCGAGGAATGCTGGCGAACCAGTTCTGGTTGTGGAAATTACGCCGAGAATGGCAAGAGTGAAGGAAAATTTTGACAAGGATGTCATGAGCTCGGATGAGCAGGAAAGAAGTTTCGATAGTTAAGATAAATTGGTATTGTCTTCAGCGTCACCTGAGATCGGTGTTGCGCAGAAAGGTCTTTGTGCCTTGGTTAATTATTCTTGATCACTTTTCGGCGTTAATGTGACCGGTAGTTTGGAGGTATGCCTCAAATATTATTGCGGTAGGTCGTGGGAGTGTGTCCCACTGGAAAATTATATAAGTGTGGCATGTAGTCACTATACTGATTAAAGATGTAAACCAAGTGTCAAGGTTGTGATGGTTGTTCTTGCGTTTTATAAAGAAAATGGAAGTTATTATGGACCTTTGAAAGGTCATCAGACTAGTTCAGTATGATCAGAATCAACTTAAAGTCGGTGGATATATTTAATGTGAATAATGGCTCTGTATCAGGCTAGGTGTGTGCATTTTGTAATGCGGTCCTCATGGAGGGGTAATTAGGTTGAGGTTTCTTTGGCAAATATTTTGCGTAGATGCATTGCGCTGTGTGAATTGTGAGACGGCTTGATAAATTGCTATGTGCTGAGAATTCGCGTAGGAATGACGTTATATGAGCATCTTGCCTCTTGAAATTCAGACTGTATCTCACACCTCAACTGTGCTTGATTTTTGTAGTTATACTGCTATATGCCTTCAGAGATATCATTATGTACTTAGCATGCGTACAACCGATACTCGATATTATGTTGTAATGAGTAAATTTGGCTCGATGTGCATCTCCTAATATGGGATCTATATGTGGATCGGGGGCACGCCGCCATGGGTATGTTATCTGGATCGGATTGCATGCCGCAACAGTATGATGTCGAGCATAGTTTTCTATATACCATTTTGTATGCCTTGCTTCCTGTTTTCTAAGGAAAGTCTGTAGTAATGCGTGGAATTGATAATTTCTTCCAGAGTTCGTTTTCTTTTGTATTGCGTTAGAATTGGTAGCCTATTGGCACATTGGGGCATCATATGCGACTTATAATTATGTCTGGAGTGGCTTATTGCCCGAACAGTTCGTACTGGGTAAGACGAGATCATTGAATTTGAGATCAGTGCAACCTGAGTATGTGAAGTAAAATTAAAGAGTTGTTTGGCTCAGAATGCGGTGATAGTTCTTGTCAAGAGTATATAACTAATGAATTGTTATTTCAGTAGTAGTTATGAATGTGTTCAGGTCTCATCCGTCGTATCAGTACTGTAAGAATTTGCACAAGGCATGTGTATGTCATGCAGCGCATGGGATGTGTAGTGATTCCTTCTAAGCGATTAGATCAAAGAGCTTCAGATGATTAGCGAAGATGGTATTGCTAAGTGGAAGTGATTTGATGAGAGTATGTGTCTCAAAAAAAGGTAATGTGATTAAACTGATTATATTTCAGTTGTATTGCGGCATGTTCTTGTTGGGTCCACTAGTGGTATTCGGGTTTGCTTGGTATCACAGGTAAATATTGAGTATCTGTTGTGGAATGATTGGGTATCAAATGTGTGCATGTATTCGCACGGTGGAAACTGGATCAGGTATGATGGTTTGTGTGTTATATGGAGTTCTGATGTACAGGCTATGTTGTGATGTTGGAATTCAGGCTGATTGTCTTAGTGTTGGGTGATTTTGAACTATTGCATTAGGGGCTACGCCAGAAATGCCACGGGTTAAGTGGTAAAGTGTGTTAGAGTATGTTTTAGCAGAATGATTTATATTTCAAAGAACCAGCGGACAGCTGGGAAGGATTACCTTCTTAAGTGGCCATTTGTGATAGATGTTAGTGCAGAGGTTGCTATCATTGATCCGGTCCCGGTATTGAGGGACTTTTCGGATGCGTTTCTTATTGGTGGGCGTATTATGCAAGTTGTGGATCGGCCGTATTGATTGTGTCATGTCACCAGGATGGTGTGTTTGGTCAAAGGATATCGTGGGGATCATTAATGAATAT
>MU749897.1:0-24789 GCA_026770625.1 Nicotiana glauca | reverse complement strand
ATCAAGCCATCTCGTGGCATCAATTAATTCCTGGTCAGTCATTGTTACCTGACCGGTCAGTCATTGTTACCTGACCAATTTACATCATACAGTGTCATTGTTACCACTGTTTTAAGTCACATCATACAGTGTCATTGTTACCACTGTTTCAAGTCACATCATAGAGTGTCATTGTTACCACTGTTTCAAAATTACTACTGCGGCGCACCGCCCGATCCGTGCTCAGTCCAGAAATCAACATAAGCCACTTGGGAAATATTAAAATAACAGTTCTCAGCTCAAAACGTCAATAAAATGTTGTTTAAGTTTTCAAATCTTAGAAAAATGGCTGAGTTTGCAAATCAGTATTAAAACCCTGGATCGGGATCAAATAATATGCAAAATAATGCTAAAAACAGTGATACCAATCCCTGAAGGATTCACATAGTTGGCACGAAGCCCAAACTTGGCAATGAGCCCAAATTATGATGATAACAAGTAGTTTCAGTCAAATATGCGGTAAAGATCAACAACCGGGACGGACCAAGTCACAATCCCCAATGGTGCTCTACCCCACGCTCATATCCGGCGTGCAAGTCACCTCAATACAGCACTATGATGTGCAAATCCGGGGTTTCAAACCCTCAGACTATCATTTACAATCATTACTCACCTCGAACCGGTGAAATCTCTAGCCCGCGAAGCCTTTGCTGCTCGAACCGGCCTCCACGCACATCAAACCTATCCAAAATCAGACCGAATACACCACAATATGCTAAGGGAACAATACCCAATCGAAAAATAGCAAAAATCTCAAAACTAGTAAAACCCGAGCCCCAGGCCCACTTCTCGAAAAATTAGAAAATTTACATCAACGGATTCCTCGTCTCGCCACGAGTCTATACATATCAAATTTACCAGAATCGGGGTCCAATTGACCCCTCAAATCCCCATTCTTAACTCTCTTGAGTTCAAGCCCTAAACCACCATTTTTGTACCTTAATTCCTTGAGTTTTCAACTCTAGTCCATGTATTTACACCATAAAATCATATTTTAAGTCCAAGAATTCATACCTGATCAAAGCCCTTGAAACCCTCTTCAAAATCACCCAAAAACTCCCCCAGTCCGAAGTGAAATGTGTTACCCTTTCAAAATTTCGCGAAGATGAATTAAGTACTTCTGTCCAGCAGAATCCGCTTTTTGCGGTCCAAACGACGCTTCTGTGACTTCAGCTTATGCGGTCTCCTTCCGCTTCTGTGGAAAATCCCAAGATTCAAAGATCCACTTCTGCGAAGCAAATTCCGCATCTGCGGCTTCGCAGATGCGGCTTCCCAACCGCTTCTGCGGAAACAGGCAACTTTCCAGGGTTTTCGCTTCTACGGCTCCGACCACCGCTTCTGTGTGACCGCACCTGCGGTCCCATAACCGCATGTGCGAAAATACAAGATACCAGCAGCTCATTTCCTTGCAAAAATCCAGAAACTCTCCGTTTAACCACCGGAACTCACCCCGAGGCCCCCGGGACCTCAACCAAAAATACCAATACATCCTAAAATATTATTCAAACTTATTCCAATCATAAAAACACCACGATTAACACTAAAACCACCAAATTACATCAAATCCAAGCCTAAGTTCTTTCAAAAACTTCTGAAACATGCATTCGATCAAAAACCCGACTAAACGACGTCCGAATGACCTGAAATTTTGCACACATATCCAAAAACACCTAACGAAGCTACAACAACTCTCTAAATTCCATTCCGACTCTTGGATCAAAATCTTACCTATCAATCGGGATTCGCCAAAATACTAACTTTGCCAATTCAAGCCTAATTCTACACCGGACCTCCAAAATCAATTCTGATCACGCTCCTAAGTCACAAATCATCCCCTGAAGCTAACCGAAACACCGAAAATCACATCCGAGCCCTATAACTCATAAGTCAACGTCCGGTTGACTTTTTCCAACTTAAGCCTTCCTTAAAGAGACTAAGTGTCTTATTTCTTATCAAAACCAATCCAAATCAACTCTAACACACCACATACCGATAACAAAACATAAAGAAGCATAAAAATAGTGGAAACGGAGCAGTAACACATGAGACGATGGGTCGGATCGTCACATCAATAATGGTAAATCAATAATACAATAAATTGAGGATTTATATAGGCACGATTGTAATTCAATAAAGTGAAGCAAGTAAACAATTCTTTCTTTTGTAGGAAATTCCCAAATCCTTCTCCTTATTTATTATTTATACTTTTATTCTCAATCCGTAAAGAACAATATCACTTCAACAACTTCCAAGGCAAGCAATACAAGCATCCGCAAATCATGTCACGGTTGTATGACCCGATCCAACAATATTTAAACTATGCACTGCCAGAGGGTCGAATGATGCGAACCAAATATGCATCTTTTTAATCTACCGAGGCATTGGGCCCGTTCCGCAATAGATAAACACATTCAACAATCAAATCAATAATTCATCGAGGAGCAATTATTCAGGAAAAGGCAAGTTTCTCTTTTAAAAGTCAAGTAATGATATCTAGTCTTTTAGAAATTCCTTTACACGTTCGATATGTTTTAAGCATTCTTTAAATTTGTCAACACCATTGTATTTATTACAAGTAAGCATGTTTTTAGGTCCTAGACTATCCGTACATAAGCATAATAGTAGCTACGCACGGACTATCGTCACCACGTGCGTACGTAGCCCCCACAAATAGGAGCACATAACCAATTAACTCACTTATGGGGATAATTCCTGTGACGACCCAACCTGTCGTCTCATGTGCTACCGCCCCATTTCCCCCCATTGTATGCTTATTCATGTTCCATTATCAGTATTTGGTGTGTTAGAGTTGATTTGGATTGGTTTTGGTAGAAATGAGATACTCAGTCTCTTTAAGGAAGGTTTGGTTTGAAAAAGTCAACTGGATGTTGACTTATGAGTTAGAGGGCTCGGATGAGAATTTTGACGATTCGATTAGCTTCGAGGGATGATTTGTGACTAAGGAGCGTGATTAGTATTGGTTTTGGAGGTCCGGTGTAGAATTAGGCTTGAATTGGCGAAGTTAGTATTTTGGCGAATTTAGGTTGATAGGCGAGATTTTGATCCGAGGGTCGGAATGGAATTCAGAGAGTTGTTGTAGCTTCGTTATGTGATTTGTGATGTGTGTGCAAAATTTCTGGTTATTCGGACGTCGTTTCGTCGGGTTGTTGATCGAATGCGTACTTCGGAAGTTTTTAAAGAACTTAGGCTTGAATTCGATGAGAAATGATGGTTCTAGTGTTGTTTGAGGTGTTTTAAAGATCGGAACAAGTTTGAATGATGTTATGGGAGGTGTTGGTATTTTTGGTTGAGGTCTCGGGGGCCTCGGGGTGAGTTTGGATGGTTAAACGGAGAGTTTTGGAATTTTCATATTGCTGAGCCTGCTGCAACTGGTGTTTTCGCTTCTGCGAAGCCTGGACCGCAGAAGCGGTCTCGCTTGTGCGAAGGATCGACCGCAGAAGTGGTGAGGAGACCTGGGCGCTGGTTCCGCAGAAGCGATTGGCTAACCGCAGAAGCAGTTGGGGCTCGAGTTGGGATTTCCGCAGAAGCGGAAGAAAAATTGCAGAGGCGATTCCGCATAAGCGGAAACTGGACCGCAGAAGCGGAAAAGAACTGGGCAGAAAAGGTTTTAAAAGTATCATTTCATCCGCGAGCTAAGGGTATTTTCCTCCATTGTTGAACATCTTGAGAGCTTTTGGGAGCAATTGAAGAGGGTTTCGACTGAGATTGACTGGAGGTAAGTTTTATGAGTTAAAACCATGATTATTATGTGAGATTAACCTAGAAACTTATGGAAATTAAGCCTAAAATTGATGAACTAGGGCTTGAGTTTTTGATATTACAAATAATTGAGCTCGGATTTGAGAGTTCTTGGTATGTATGAACTCTCGGCAAGATAAGGAATCCGGTGATGTTAATTTTCTAATTTTTTCGAGAAGTGGCCCGGGGATCGGGTTTTGCTAATTTCGAGATTCTTGATATTTTTCGATTGGGTATTGTTCCCTTAGAACATTGTGATGTATTCTGTGTGATTTTGGCTAGATTCGACGCGCGTGGAGGCCGATTTGAGGGGCAAAGGCATCGCGAGCTAGAGATTTCACCGGTTCGAGGTGAGTAATGATTGTAAATGATATTCAGAGGGTTTGAAACCACGGACTTGCACATCATAGTGCTATATTGAGGTGACTTGCATGCTGGATAGCAAGCGTGGGGTAGAGCACCGTTGGGGATTGTGACTCGGTCCATCCCGATTGATGAATTTACAGAGTATTTGACTGAAATTACTTGTTATCATCATAATTTGGGTTGATTGCTATACTTGGGCTTCATGCCAATTATTTAAATCTTTCAGGGATTGTTGTCAAAAATTCCTCACTGATTTAATTATATATTTGAACTCAGTCATGTATTTTCCACTGTTTCAAAACTGAGACAATTTATTATACCTTAAATACTCGAAATGATATTTCCATAAAATATTTTGGGCTAAGAATCATACTTTATTGTTGCCCGAGCGGCTTACGTGATTTTGGTTGACTGAGTAAGGCTGAGGGCCTGTATTGTGAGGATACTTATGGATCGGGCTGCACACTGCAGCGGTACAATATTGATATTGAGGCCGAGAGCCTGATTGATGCCATGAGATGGCTTGATATTGCGCTTAGGCT
The DNA here is from genome assembly GCA_026770625.1 of Nicotiana glauca. Lineage (NCBI taxonomy): Eukaryota > Viridiplantae > Streptophyta > Magnoliopsida > Solanales > Solanaceae > Nicotiana > Nicotiana glauca. The sequence goes on along the minus strand of MU749897.1, from coordinate 20,083 downwards.
ATAGGAGCCCCTCCGGAGTCTGTACACACCCCAGTGAGCACTGTCGATGTTCAATGGATCGGGCTGCACGCTGCAGTGGTATATGGATCGGGCTGCACGCCGCAGCGGTACCGGTACTATTTGTTGTGTTTACCTTATTTCATTTGTCTCCTATTATATATCGTTGTGCTTCTTCTTGTAATATTCACCTATTGTTCTGGTATTATCTGATAACCAAGTGTGGTGCCTGAGAGGTAGACTTCTGTGCTTATCTGCACTATTTGTTTCTGCATTCATTTGCATAACTGTTGAAAATGTCATTTTCAAAAGAGGTTTTAAACTAAGCTAAGTTATTTCTAAAGGTTTTACAGCTTCACTGCTTTCTCCCAAAGGGGTTTTTCACTGCTCTTCTATAGCATGATGGTTTGCTTTACGTGATTTCTCACTGCTCAGTTGTTATTTACTTTTATTACTCACTAAGTTGGAGTATCACTTTACTCCCTACTCCTCGCGTGGAGTTGCAGGTATTTATTCACCCGGTAGCGGGTATTGGCTATGTGGAGGCAAAGTTGTAGAGGTTTTAGCAAGGTGACTGCCAATGTTCGCAGCACCACTGTCTTTCTATGTTATTCATTATTCTGATTCAATGCATTTCTAGACTGTAAAGTGGAAATTTCATTCTTATAGATGCTCGTGACACCCCGATTAGGACTGTGTTGGGTTGTAAATCTGCTAATTAATATCATTAAGTTGTATCTTTCCGTTCATTTGTGTTTAACTATTTTGAAAGAGTCTAGCTGGGTTAGTTGGCTGGCCTTGTCTTCACGAGAGGCGCCATCACGACCAGTGCGGGGTTTGGGTCGTGACAAGTTGGTATCAGAGCCTAGGTTACTAGGTCTTACGAGTCATGAGCTGGTTTAGTAGAGTCTCGCGGATCGGTACGGAGACGTCTGTATTTATCGTCAGGAGGATGCAAAACCTTTAGGAAACTTTCACATTCTTGAAATTCTTGTCGTGCGTCCTTGATTCAGTCTGAAAAGAAACTCTTGAAATTGCTTCCACGCATTTGTATGCACATATGAGCGCTCAATATTAGATGTGCCTTGATGGCTAGTGATTCCCCAATCAAGGGGTAAGATGTAATCTCCGTGAGTTTATGTTGGGAAAGTTTGGAGGACTTGGGGCCGGATCTTACCTATAACTTGAGCACTGAGGTACTGATTGTGTGAGCAAGTGTTTTGAACTTATATGTTCGGTATTGTCCCTATTAGCCGGAGTGGCGGTTGGATATCTATGTGATGAGTATGTTAGTACTGCGAGATGTATCTATATGACTTGGTGGTGACGAAGAAGTCTGTTGGATAATAGATGAACTGTTAAGTGTTCGATTCCTATTGTGATTTGATATGTAGCACGAGTTATAGGCGCATGAAGAATATCTTCGTGTCCCCTAGTTGGAGAGTGAAGTGCATTACATGTGGCGGTATGAGTTCAGACCCAAGAAGACTAAATGACTGTGTAATGTGTATGACTATGGAAGGGATACAGAAATACTAAATTGCGTAGAAGCAGGTGGTTTATCTCCTGCGGAGTGTTCTTAAGTGGTATGATCCTTAAGTGTATGTTTAAAAAAATCTCATGTGTATTTGAAGGGTACATGTTGAAATTTGAAAATTTGGGTCGCTTAAGAGAATGGACTCAACTGATGTGGGGATGAATGCGACATTTGTAGAGGATTACAGTACTAGATGATCTGTTTTTTCACAAACCTTTAAATGATTTGAGTTTAACCTCACTATGGTATTGTGGCATCATTAGAGTAAAAGTGTTATGAGTTGTTAAGTGTGTCTTGATATATCGCTTCGAGCCAAGTTGGGGAGGTTGTTGTTGATTAGCAGATTTCACGGTTATGTGCGATGTTGGGTCGTTTGAGGCATGCTGGCGAATCAGCTCTGGTCGCAGAAATTGAGCCGAGGATGTCACGAGTGAAGCAAAATTTTAACAAAGGTTATATGGTTCCTCGTAGATGTGTAAGAATCAGAGGATGTCTTAAGCTATTGTTGGTAAGAATGCTCGGTGCATGTAGCAGGAAGATGTTTATTTGTATTGGGACGAGGATCTCATTTTGCGGTATCGGAGTGCAAATAAGGCACGAGTGGTTCTGTTCGTTAGGTCAGGTAAATTGCAGTTTGAATAAAAGTGAATGACTTTCGAGAATGGTTCTAATGTGTTCAAGATTCTACATATGACAATCAGGTGTCTTAAGGTTGTGTATGAGGTTAGAGACTGTGTTTTCATTGGAAAATGTCAAGACTTGTTGTATTTTTATGTTAATTATGGGATTCTATGCATCAATATCAGGAAAACTAAAGGTAACAGATTTAGATTCGCAGGAAGTTCTTCATAGTAGATTATTTTGGGAATGTGGTGATCCTGGGAATATTTGAGATAGTGTTCAGTGACTCATGGGTTTGAGACAGCGTGGTCTTATTCTTGGGTCTTGTGTGGTGAGCCTGGGTGGAGGCATTGTGGTGCTACAGTTAGAGGGGATATCAATTGAAAATGAATATGAAGGAAATATAGATAAATGAAGTAGCTTGTTAGTGGACCGAATCGGTATGGTAAGGATATGATTAATTCTTCGTACGTGTTCGAGGTAATAAGCCCTTATAGGTTATGCACACAGCAAAGCTCTTGAGTTCTAAAAGCTTGCTTAGCTCGGTTTGGATAGAAGGATTCAATCCTGGCAGTTTAGCTCGTGCAAATGGAATTGGGGGAGAGTTCTTGTTGGGTTTTACCGCGATTTGGAGATGTATATTTTCTAAGGGCATGCAGAGCATGGAATGTGTAATGACTTTTCTTCTAGATGGGTTTGATGGGAGATATTAACTAGTTGGGTGAGTAGATGTCTGTGGCTCGGAGGGGAGATAAAGGTTTTCTTGCTATCCTTGGATGGTATGGTATACGCGGTATGTTGTGGAGGATTGAGATTTGCGTGTTCGAGGTTTCAGTTCAGTTCTGAAAGGAAGTTCATAAAACTCCTAGGCAACAGGTAGCCTCAGATGACCAAAGAAATGATACTGCTAATTGGGAGTGATTTTAGGAGAGTATACGTCTCAGGAAAAAGTTAATATGATTAAACTTATGATACTTCGGTGGTATTGCGGCGCTTTCTTGTTAGATCGACTGCTGATATCTGAGTCTGTGTGATGACACAGGGGAATTTTAGAACATCTTCCGTGGAATAATTGGGTACTTGAGGTGTGAAATATATTCATACGGCGGAATTTGGGATCAGGTATGGTGATTAGTATGCTATATAGAGTTGGGGACTGGGAGTTCTCAGGTACAGACTAGGTAGTGGTTATGGATCGTGTGTATCAGCACCGTTTAGTGGCTATTGGGATTTGGAGGCCCGAGTGGATCTCTTCTTTGCTTGGTATGTTAGATTTTTTATATGATGTTGGGGTGTAGACTGGCTTTCTCAATGTTGGGTTATTCTAGACTATTACGCTATGGGCCATGCCGGAAAATACCACGGGTTGAGTGGCGAGGTGCATCGAATTATGTTCTAGCAGAGTGGATTCTATTCCAAAGACCAGCGGATGGCTGGGAGGGACTGCTTTTCTTAATTGGGCCTTCGTGATGGATGTTAGTGCAGAGGTTTCTACCATTGGTTCAGTTCTAGTGTTGAGGGACTTTTCAGACGCGTTTCTTGTGGCCGGGCATGTCGCCGGGCGAGGTTGTGGATTTCAGTATTGATTTGGTGTCGGGCACCGTATTGCACGGCTCCGGCAGGAATTATAGTAGTGGAAAGAGCAGCTTCAGGCTTTTTTGGTAATGAGTTCGTTGGTAAGCTGATGTGGATACGATTTAGCTTGAGTTGGCTTGGTTGTCCCCGAATTTTATTGTTAAGGGATAGGTTGATTCGATCGTTAGTGAGCTTGTTAATGATCTGGGGAGGTCTATGAGTTTCTTTTCGGTGTTGTGAGACGTTATGATTTGTTGGTAATGGGCACATGTGGTGCGGTGCTATTGGGGATTCATAGTGAAAGTCGAGTGGGAAGAGTAATTGGGTGTTGCTTGGTAAATGGAGTGTTGGTTATGACCTATCAGGTTGTGTGTTGTATGTTATCTGTTTCACCAATGGTGTAATGAATTGCAGGGGTTCTAGACATCAAATTGTGCGTGGTTGTCGATTTTGAGCATAGTGACTTGAAGTATTTCATGTGTAACAGTGTTTGGATAGGATCGCGCATTGTGGCAAGGACACGTGGAGATATGACCTTTCGGGGTAGATTCAGGTGTTCTATTTCTATGATGTAAGACGGGGTCTCAGCCTTGTGTTGTGAGGGTACTGATGAGCTTGAGGTACAGCTCTTTCGTTTGAGTCATTTTTCATGATTTGAGTATGTTCAGACCGTTTCTTATTGGTGCGTGTATTATGCAAGTTGTGGCTTAGGCCTGTATTGAGGTGTCATATCACCAGAGTGGTGTGTTGGATTCGAGGTGATCGTTGGGGTCATTAATGCATACGAATAGATTTTATTTCAGCCTATTAGAAGGATAATATCAAGGTTCGGCTCGAAAATCTGTTGTGGTATTACTAAAAAGTGAAGTGGCTTCTTGAATGGTTGATCTGAGAAATGGTTACGATTTATTCCGTGTTTCATTTATCGTTGGCAGTATATGAAAGTGTTGGAATAAGATCTTAGTTGATAAGAGGTTTTCTACTGATATTCGGGTGTTGTGGGCAACTACTATGAATAGAAGTTATTGTTTCGAGTGTTTGGGTCATGTAGTATATCGTATGATTGCACCTGAGGTTGCAGGTATGGGTTATTACAGCTGGTTCGGGCTTATTCTGAATATAGATGTGAGGTTCTGGTCTTGTGTATGATTTCGGAAAGTGCAATGTGGTTCTATGGTTTATGGACTAGATGGATTGTGGAATTTCAGCTATGTTGTGTTATCGGACCTATGCAAGATAAGGTGATGTGGGATCACCCCGGATATATGCTTGATGAGGTTATTCAGCAATTGGTTGGCTTCTAGGACAACTCTGGGTACGCTTGAGGATGAGCGTTTGTTTAAGTTGGGGAGGATGTGACGACCCAACCCGTCGTCTCATGTGTTACTGTCCCGTTTCCCCCCATTTTATGCTTCTTCATGTTCCATTATCAGTATTTGGTGTGTTAGAGTTGATTTGGATTGGTTTTGGTAGAAATGAGACACTTAGTCTCTTTAAGGAAGGTTTGGTTTGGAAAAGTTAATTGGACGTTGACTTATGAGTTATAGGGCTCGGATGTGAATTCTGATGATTCGGTTAGCTTCGGTGGATGATTTGTGACTAAGGAGCATGATCGGAATTGGTTTTGGAGGTTCGGTGTAGAATTAGGCTTGAATTGGCAAAGTTAGTATTTTGGCGAATTCCGGTTGATAGGCGAGATTTTGATCCGAGGGTCGAAATGGAATTCCGAGAGTTGTTGTAGCTTCGTTATGTGATTTGTGATGTGTGTGCAAAATTTCAGGTCATTCTAACATCGTTTGTTTGGGTTGTTGATCGAATGCGTACTTCGGAAGTTTTTTAAAGAACTTAGGCTTGAATTCGATGAGAATATGATGGCTCTAGTGTTGTTTGAGGTGTTTTAAAGATCGGAACAAGTTTGAATGATGTTATGGGAGGTGTTGGTATTTTTGGTTGAGGTCCCGGGGGCCTCGGGGTGAGTTCGGATGGTTAAACAGAGAGTCTTGGAATTTTCATGTTGCTAAGCCTGCTGCAACTAGTGTTTTCGCTTCTGTGAAGCTTGGACCGCAGAAGCGGTCTCGCTTGTGCGAAGGATCGACCACAGAAGCGGTGAGGAGACCTGGGCGCTAGTTCCACCGAAGCGATTGGCTAACCGCAGAAGCAGTTGGGGATCGAGTTGGGATTTCCGCAGAAGCAGAAGAAAAATCGCAGAGGCAGTTCCGCATAAGCAGAAATGGGACCGTAGAAGCGGAAAAGAACTGGGCAGAGAAGGTTTTAAAAGTATCATTTCATCCGCGAGCTAAGGGTATTTTCCTCCATTGTTGAACATCTTGAGAGCTTTTTAGGAGCAATTGAAGAGGGTTTCGACTGAGATTGACTGGAGGTAAGTTTTATGAGTTAAAAACATGATTATTATGTGAGATTAACCTAGAAATTTATGGAAATTAAGCCTAAAATTGATGAACTAGGGCTTGAGTTTTTGATATTTCAAATATTTGAGCTCGGATTTGAGAGTTCTTGGTATATATGAACTCTCGGCGAGATAAGGAATCCTGTGATGTCAATTTTTTGATTTTTTCGAGAAGTGGGCCCGGGGCTCGGGTTTTGCTAATTTTGAGATTCTTCATATTTTTCGATTGTTTTCGATTGGGTATTGTTCCATTAGCATATTGTGATGTATTCGCTCTGATTTTTGTTAGATTTGACGCGCGTGGAGGCCGATTTGAGGGGCAAAGGCGTCGCAAGCTAGAGATTTCACCGGTTTGAGGTAAGTAGTGATTGTAAATGATATGCTGAGGGTTTGAAACCCTGGACTTGCACATCATAGTGCTATATTGAGGTGACTTGCACGCCGGATAGCGAGCGTGGGGTAGAGCACCATTGGGTATTGTGACTCGGTCCATTCCGATTGATGAATTTACAGCGTATTTGACTAAAATTACTTGTTATCATCACAATTTTGGTTGATTGCTATACTTGGCCTTCGTGCCAATTATTTGAACCCTTCGGCGATTGTTGTTGAAAATTCCTCACTGATTTAATTATATATTTGAACTCAGTCATGTCTTTTCCACTGTTTTAAAACTCAGCCAATTTATTATGTCTTAAATACTCGAAATGATATTTCCATAAAATGTTTTGGGCTGAATATCATACTTTATTGTTGCCCGAGCAGCTTACGTGATTTTTGTTGACTGTGTAAGGCCGAGGGCCTGTATTGTGAGGATACTTATGGATTGGGCTGCACGCCGCAGCGGTACTATATTGATATTGAGGCCGAGAGCATGATTGATGCCACGAGATGGCTTGATATTGCGCTTAGGCTGTAGCAGTCCCTCCGGAGTCTGTACACACCCCCAGTGAGCACCGTCGACGTTAAATGTGTCGGGCCTCATGCCACAGCAGTATATGGATTGGGCTGCACGCCGTAGCGGTATATGGATCGGGCTGCACGCCGCAGCGGTACCGGAACTGTTTGTTGTGTTTACCTTATTTCATTTGTTTGCTATTATATGCTGTTGTGCTTCTTCTTGTAATATTCACCTATTGTTCTGGTATTATCTGATAACCGAGTGTGGTGCCTGAGAGTCAGACTTCTATGCTTATCTGCACTATTTGTTTCTGCATTCATTTGCATAACTGTTGAAAAAGTCATTTTCCAAAGAGGTTTTAAACTGAGCTAAGTTATTTCTAAAGGTTTTACTGCTTCACTGCTTTCTCCCAAAGGGGTTTTTCACTGCTCCTGTATAGCATGATGGCTTGCTTTACGTGATTTCTCACTGCTCAGTTGTTATTTACTTTTATTACTCACTGAGTTGGAGTACTCACTTTACTCCCCGCACCTCGCGTGCAGTTGCAGGTATTTATTCACCCGGTAGCGGGTATTGGCTGCGTGGAGGTAGAGTTGTAGAGGTTTTAGCGAGGTGACTGCCAGCGTTCGCAGCACCACTATCTTTCTATGTTATTCATTATTTTGATTCAGTGCATTTCTAGACTGTAAAGTGGAAATTTCATTCTCATAGATGCTCGTGACTTGTGACACCCTGATTAGGGTTGTGTTGGGTTGTAAATCTGCTAATTAATATCATTAAGTCGTATCTTGCCGTTCATTTGTGTTTAACTATTTTGAAAGAGTCTAGTTGGGTTAGTTGGCTTCCCTTTTCTTCACGAGAGGCGCCATCACGACCAGTGTGGGGTTTGGGTCATGACAATTCCCTCTTACAAGGTTAGAAAGGAGACTCACCTCACTCCAAAGTTTCATAACCGGCATTTCACGCCCTTCCGAGGACTCAAATTGATGCACAGCGCTCCAAAACTAGCCAACAATTATGCAAATTCATTAATATATGATCAACTACTCATAATAATCCAATTTATAACAATTTCTAACCCCGATAAAAAGTTGGCGAAAACGCCCTCGGGCCCACGTGCCCGGATTACGAAATGTTTCAAAGATAAAATTTACCCATAACCTGAAGAACAAAAATATATAATTTACTCTCAACTTCATGTCCAAAATCGTGGTCAAAATCCAAGAACACTAATTTTCTAGGTTCTCCCTAAAAATTCCATATTTCTACAAATTTCCGTACTTTAATTCGTATAACAACCATGTATTTATCTTACAAGAGGTGGGACTAACTTACCTCATGATTGATGGTGAAACCTCTCTCTACAAAGGCTCCCAAATCGCCCAACCCAACTGAAAAAATTAGAGAAAATGAACCAATCTCATCTCGTTCTTTAAAGAACATTGCCTAGCCCGACCTCTCGCACCTGTGGTCGCCTGACTGCTTTTATTGTTTTGCAGGTGCGGCTCCCCAACTGCTTCTGCGGTTTTGCAGGTGCAGCTCCCTAACCGCTTCTGCGGTCCTTCGCCAGGATTCCCCTCTTCGCTTCTTTGCTCCTTCTTCCGCAGGCGCGGTCCCGCTTCTGCAGTGACCTGACCGCATCTGCGGTCCGAGCCTTAACCCTTCACCACCACATTTGTGCCCCTTTGGCTGCTTCTGCGGCTCCGCATCTGCAGCAAAACCTTGCAGGTGCGGTTACACCAGATATCAGCTGCTTCAGCTGTTCTTCCCAACTTCAATTTAATCCTTTAACCAGCCGAAATCCACCCGAGGCCCCCGGGACCCCAACCAATCATGCCAACCAGTCCCAAAACATAATGTGAACCTGCTCGATGCCTCAAATCACATAAAAAAAATGTCCAATTCACGAATCACACCCCAATCCGAACTCCAAGAACTTTAGAACTTCAAACTTCTACATTTGATGCCAAAACCTATCAAATCACGTCCGATTGACCTCAAATTTTGTGCACAAGTCATATTCGACATTACGGACCTACTCCAACTCCCAGAATTGGAATCTGATCTCGATATCGAAAATTCCACTTCCTGTCAAACTTCTCAAAAACTTTCAAGCTTCTGTCTTTAGCCAAATGACTCCAAAATGACCCACTGACCTCCGAATTCACTTCCGATCGTGCTCTCAACACCAGAATCACTATATAGAGCTATTCCAAGACTCGGAATCCCAAACGGACATTGATAACACTGAAATGCACCTTAACCCAAACTTATGAAATTCTTCCAAAACTGCTAACTTCCACAATAGGTGCCGAAACGTTCCTGGGTCTTCCAAAACCCAATCCGAACATACGCCCAAGTCAAAAATCATCATACAAACCTACTGGAACCTTTGATTCTCGATTCCGAGGTCATTTACTCAAAAATCCAATCTTAGTCAATTCTTTCAACTTAAAGCCTTCGAAATGAGAATTCTCTTTCCAAATCAACTCTAAACTTCCTGGAATTCAATTCTGGCCACTCGTATAAGTCATAATACCTGAAATAAAGTTTCCTATGGCCTCAAACTGCTGAACAACGCACTAGAGCTCAAAACGACCGGTCGAGTTGTTACATTCTCTCCCAGTTAAACATACGATCATCCCCGAATGTGTTAAGAACTATGTTGGAGTTGTCAAAAATCACTGTTTAACACCACGTGCACCTACCCGTGCTACCACAACTCAGTTGGGCACATTAGCTCGTTCAAATCTAAAGATAACCTCTTTTATTTAGGCAAATAAGCCTTAGAGCCCAGATTCAATATTCGAAATTCTCTGCCAGGCCTTCTTTCAACATATGAACACCGTATAAATCACCACACGATGCGCCGATACAAGATTTCATACCTTTGCTGAGTTCACACCATGCTCCACGTCATTCACTGGACCATAATAACATTCTCTGATCATAATAGCTGAAATTCCACGAATCTGATGCTCCCAATGCACCTCAGGATATATATAAGTCTTGTTAAAAATCTCACAATACCGCAACGGTGGAAGAGACGTGAAGAATTCAAAACCAGCTGCCGAGCCGACAAACCGTTGAGTCTATACTCCTGACAAGAATCATTACCTTATTTTGAACCAAATAATGATATTTGCTCTTTAACATACTTCGTATAATCCGATCGCACTGATCGTAGATCCAATAACCTTGTCTCACCCATCACAAACTACTCAGGTAACAAGCTACCCCAGTCATGACCAAAAGTCTCGTATGCTGCCACAATGTGCCAATATGCTACCAATTTGAACATGATACATGTAGAAACTGAACTTTAGAAGGGACTACTCAACTCATGCTGCTAATATGGACATTCCTCAGTAAATAGAAATCAAAACACACAAAAATTAGAATACAGAAAACGGTACTCAACATCATACTGTTGCGGCGTGAAACCCAATCCAAACAACATATCCATGGTGGCGTGCCACCGGATCCACACATAAAATTCACATAAGGAGATATACACTGAGCTAAATTTCTTATTGCAACAAAATACAGAATATCAGTCCCAAGCACGCTAAGTGCATAATACCATCCCTTGGGAGACATATAGCGCCATAAGACACAAACTCAAGCACAACTGAGGTGCGATATATGTTCTGAAACTAAAGATCCATCCTGCTCATATCACCAGAATCTTCATACTTGGTTTAATTCTTCAATAATTCAAGTGACTACATGCCACACTTATACAACCTCCCCGTGGGGCATGCTCCCAGGACTTTTCGTAATAGATAACAGGTTAGTACATCCATACCACCAGCCGCAATAACACAGAAAAGCGATCAAGAATCCTTAACCAGGATGCAAAGCCTTTTTCACAAATCACCAATCTCAAGCGATGCTGTAGACAATACCAACTTACTCCAAATATCCAAATCCCCTTCATCCGAGCTCGTGACATCCTCGTCAAACACCAAACCGCAACCTTGATCCTTACCTTCAAATTTCATACCGTTCACTGCACCTAACAAGCCCTGCAATAGAACATGATTTTATCATAACTCCGGAACCACTAATTGACTAATACTTCATCATATAGAATCTTTTCAATTAACTCATTTCAGGAGAACAATAGAAACACACAAGTGAATTCTCATAACCGTAGAATATGCAAATCTTCGAGTAGTGGTCTAAGATGTATAGCAACAAATCCTACATAACTTAATCACACTGAAGGAACTGATCACCGCCACCATTATGCCAATTCAACCATGTCCAACCAATCAAATTTCTTCTAGTTCATCCTTAACTTGCCTTAGAGATAATAATAGCTCCATTCCTTACATCACCAACCTAAATCCTCACTCATCTTGAGCGACTCTATTCCCTGAGACCACATTGTCTCCAAGGCTATGAACCGTTTCATACCCTCCTTGCACGCACACTCGCATCTTCAACTAGTACACTAGGACGACCAAAAGGAGTCATAACCTATTTTCTTATCCATTCTATGCTTCTAAGGCCTCAAAAACCTCATTTAAAGTCTTCTCGATTTATGTGCACAGTCCGAGCACGTAGCCGGAAAGCTTAAATGTGAAATTTTGTGAAAAATGCTAAATTTTGGTATTAAAATGAATTAATTTGACTTCGGTCAATATTTTGGGCAAACGGACCTGTACCTGTGATTGGAAGGTCCCGGAGGGTCCATATGAAAATACGGGACTCTGTCGTATGCTCGGAATCGAATTCCAAGTTCCCGAGCCCGAGAAATGAATTTTTAAAAAAAATTATTTTTTTGAAATTGTTAGGGAAAATTGAAATGAAAATTGATTAGAAGTTGTTGGTATCGGGCCCGTATTTTATTTTTGGCTCTCGGTACATGTCTTATATATGATTTAAGATGTTTCTGTAAAGTTTGGTTGAAATCAGACGTCATTTGACGTGTTTCAGACTCAAAGTTCTAAATTTGAAACTTAATGAAGTTTGAAGAAAAACTTTTGATTTTTGAGGTTTGATTTATTGTGTTTGATATTATTTTGGTGATTTGATCGCACGGTTAAGTTCGTAGGATGTTGTTGAGTTAGTGCATGTGTTTGGTTAAGAGACCCGAGGAGCTCGGGAGTGTTTTGGAGGTGTTTCAGAGTGGTTTCGAACTTATGAAAATAGCGGTTTTTGCTTCAACTATTGCAGACACCATCTCTTCTTTGCGTTCGCGATCCATTTCCCGCATTCGCGAAGCTTCAAGATTTTCTTTCTTCGCGTTTGCATCCTGCCCTCGTGTTCGCGTAGGGATATTTTACCCTGAGGGCTTAGCCTTCTTTTCCTCTTCGCATTCGCATGCATAAACTCGCGTTTGCGTAATTTTCAGGACTCCTTCATTGCGTTCGCGTGATGGCCCACGCGTTCGCATAGGACTATTTATGGGCCACAACCTTTTTACTCTCCGCATTTGCGTTCTCCTTCTCGCGATCGCAATAGTCTATTAAATGCTACCCTTCGCGAACGCGACCAGCCTATTGCGAACGCGAAGGGAAATTTTGCCCTAGTTATTTTTAAAAACCAAAACAGAACCAGTGACAGGATTTTCATAACACTTCACGAACTCCTTCTTCTCTAAGGTTCTAGGGCAACTTTTGGAGCATTTCTTCACCAAAGTTTCTTGGGTAAACATTTCTTAACTCGTTTTTTTCATTTTCCATCATCATCTATTGAAATTCTAGGCCTAGAACATGAAATTAAGGGTAGAAATTTGAGAATTGGGTAGAGTTAGGTTTTATTTTATTTTTCTTTATTTAGACCCCATTTTGGGGTCGAATTTGAAAACAAATTATACATTCGAGCTCATGGGTGAATGGGTGATATGATTTTGGTCCGAACCTCGTATTTTGACCAAGCGGGCCCGTGGTCAATTTTTTGGGATTTTGGAGAATATGATGGAAGAGTTGTAATTAGGCATTGAGTTCGTATTGCTTAGCATTTATTGATGTATTGAAGTCATTATTGTATAGATACAGTTGATTTGGAGCCAAATTCGAGAGGAAAGGTGGTTATTGAAGATTGATATGGTCGTGGAAGTTTAAGGTAAGTGTTTGGTCTAACCTTAGCTTGAAGGACTAGGAGTTTTGTCTTATTTGATAATTGCTACTTGTTGAGTACGACGTATAGGTATGGTGACAAGTATCTATATGTTGGTGTCTAGCATGACCGTAAGTCTTAAAATTTTGAATATCTTGATTTCGTTGTATTTCTTTTGCCTTGGTGATGATCCCTATTTGTTATGAAAAGCTTGTGAAAGGAAAGTATGACCTAGGAACAACGAGGAGCATTGGCTCAAGTTATGTTACAATTGTGAACGTATATGAAATGGTTAACCCTTTGGAGCATTGGCTCAAGTGGTAAAATGAGATATGAAATAAATTGAAAGGAAGAGAAAGAATATTTAATTTGCTCCCTTGCCTGGATATTGTTGCTTATGGATTATTTTTCCTTGCCGGGACGTTGAGATTATTGATGTTGTACCCTTCCCGGGATTTAATTATTTAATTGTGTTCCCTTGCCGGGGTTTCTGTTATTGTTTTGTTTATTCCCTTTCCCTTGTTTGTGATTGTTGTTTGGGTGAGGAAGAGTGTTAAAGCACGAAGGGTGATGTCGTTCATTGTTTGTTTATTGTGAGGAAAGAGAGTAAAGCATGAAGGGTGATGTCATGCCGCACGATGTACCATTCCGTGCCAATTTTATTGATTATATGTGAAGAATGAGAGTAAAAGAACGAAGGGTAATGCCGTGCACATTTTATTATATCATTGCTTGGCGAGGATGAGTGTAAAAGCACGAAGGGTGATGCCGTGCACTTGTTGATCTCTATTTCATTATTAATGTCTTGTGTTATTTCTTTCGTTATAGGACGACTTTTAATTGAAATTGTTATTTCCCCACAACATGCTCCCCCTCCCATATTGATTATTTGTCTCTGTATTTCGATTCTGTTGTATATGTATATATAAGTGCACAGGTTTATGTGGTAGTTTGGTCTAGCCTCGTCACTACTTCGCCGGGGTTAGGCTAGGCACTTACCAGCACATGGGGTTGGTTGTGCTGATGCTACACTCTATGCTCTTTTGCATAGATCCAGGTGTCGGAGCAGCTTTCGATGCGCAACAGTAGCCATAGAGCTGACCTTTAGTCCATGAGATTGCGAGGTAGCCTTGCTGGCATCTGCAGGCCCATCGTCTCCTCTATCTTTTATTTTAGTCTGTTATCTCATGTATTCGAGACAAACACTTTGTACCTTTCTTTCAAATGGTTGTATTTAGTAATCTTAGTGGTTCGTGAGTATGTGAAACCAGTTCTCGGGTAGAGATTTTGTCACACCTCTTTTTTACCTACACCCCCGAAAGGGTATAATAAGGGAGTTTTCCAATTAAAGGACAATCGAAACAGGATTATTTTATTAAGTGATTCAGAGTCACCATTTGGGAGATTTATGGTGTCCCAAGTCACCAGTTCAAACCCCGAATCGAGGAAAAGGTTGACTCTGTATTACAGTCCGCGAACCAGAAATCTGGGTAAGGAATTATGTTAACCCGGGAGAAGGTGTTAGGCATTCCCGGATTCCGTGGTTCTAGCACGGTCGCTCAAATGTTATATTCGGCTTAATTATCTGATTTTAGAATATTTTGAATCTATGTGCAAATTTTAACTTATAACCACTTTTGTTCATTTTTAAAGAAGATTGAACATCGTCTAAAACATGTCTTTGGATCGCGTCACATGAAATGCACCCGCAATCCGAAACACATTTTATTCAACGTTTTAGGATTTGGATTTGGGTCGCATGAAATGCACATCCGAGTTTAGGAAGGTAATGCTATTAAAATACGCACCTAAAGAAACTACGCGTTAGCAATTTTGCGAGGGCCATGAAAAATTTACTAAATGGCACGACACACCTCGACTCAATTAAAGAACTAATCAATTAACTAAGGAAAAGCTTACGGAATTCTAATTGCTCTAAATTAAATGTTCGACCATACTAACTAACTGAAACCGGCCGCATTAGAAAACTAATTGCATAAGGGAAAATAATTTGACAAAATAACTGGACGGGCTCCTTTTAAAAATGACCGCAAGCTTAAGCTCGAAATGAACCCATTTCAGGGTGAGAGAAGGCGCCTGGCCTCGATTATTCTTCAGATCGGCCTGCATTAGGCCCAGTTTTTATGCTCCAAACTATTTATGACACTCAAATAATGCCACTTAATTGATGCTAACATAGAACGCTGAATCAAATTAAACTAACTCCTGTTCTGATTTTAAAATAGTAATATAACTTAAATAAACCAAATTTCTAATTCCAACTTTCATGCATTTTTTAATCAATCTGCTACCACAACAGTCCAAAACTTAAACAAGTGAGATACTGGGCTCAAGAAACAAGCCCAAACCTGTGAAGAACAAAGCTGAGGAGCCTAAACCCAGCATCGAACCCATGTTAAAACAAGATAGCCCTTTACTCCCGAACACGATTGGATAACTCTCACCACCACCCAATAATTGGAATACTAGGAAAACTTTGAAAACTATTAACTGCACATCCAGACACAACTAGTAAAAGGAAACTGTTCATAACTTAAAACACCAGTCAATTAGGCATCCCGTGAAACCTAATATTGCTTAAACATAACAGGCATTCCAAGATACTACTAATGAATCATACAGCAAGTAAACAACTCTCATACATTTCTCATTACACAATTTGCATAGTTAAGCATAGAGTCCGATCACTAATTCATTTAGCTTATACTCCATAAAGTCCAAAATATTTTTGAACCAGTTACATTCCAACTAAACTAATTAAATCCTATAATAAACAGATAGTATCTGATGGCATATTCGAATACACATGAGGAAACTCGACTAAGAGAAACATGAAACAGACAGATTCAAGACCAAAGAAATAAAATGATGCTATGAACAAATAACTTGGTGTTAAAGTTCAAAATTCCATTTCCATTTCACTTTTAAACTTGAGCATCACATTATACAAGTTTCAGAATCTGTACCAGTGGATTGCAAAAGAAAAAGAAGTGAGGAAGTAATAAACAGTAACTACCCAGTAATCAGAAAACAAATCAAGGAAAACCAGCTTAATTCGAGCAATGGAATAGTGAAACCAGACACCAAAAAACTTCAAACCAACTTTTCAAGACCAAAAATCAAACTATTTTCAACCAAAATGCAGAATCTAGGCTCCCAGGGATTCTATCTAATGAAGTGATTCAGAAATGCTACACCTAAATAGAGTTTTTAGAAATTCTCAACAAGAAAATGCAGGAAAATCAGTATTACCAAATACCATAGCCGTCTCAGTTTTTCTCAATTTTTATCTCTTAATCTCTATCAAAGTTTTGATTCTCTCACTTCTATCTCTTTTTTTCAAGACTATCAATGTTCTCTCATATCCCTCTATATCAGTCTCTTAGGGTATTATTGTGTTCAAAATGTCTTTGAATTCTAAACTATCTCTCAAGATATTAAACTTCAGATTCTCTCCCTATCTGTTAATTCTCTGTCTCTTAATCTCTTAAACTCTCTTTCTATTCAGTATTTTTTAGACTATTCTTATGTTTGTCTCCTGTATTTCATAATATTTTCTTTTTCTCTACAAATTTTTGTATATCTCTGTGTGTGTTTTTAGTCCTCAAAATCTCTCTCCTTGTTAATGTGATTTCCAGCCTTCAAATAGGCATTCAACTCAGTGCATTCACCACTATCAACTTAGCTTTTTAATTTTTAATTATTCACTTTAAATTAAGTTCGGTAGTGCACCACTTATCAATTAGCAGCCACTATTTCTTAATTGCCTAAACTGTCCTTATTAAATAAATCCCTAGACTTACCCATTAAAACCTACCCAGAATGGGTCGAAGCTGACCCAATGTCTCAATGCAATTTGAACGGGCTGCTCTTTGTCAATTGAATTAGAGACAGCCCAACTCCAAACAATACACTTAGTTAAAAATTGCAAACTCTGAAATGGTTTAACAGATCAACAACCTAAAACTACTCAATAACTAATTGATTAGACTAACGAATCAAAACTAATTAACAAACCAAGAACAAGTTAACATGTATAGGAAAGCAATAAGAGAAAACAAAATAACAAAGGGGTTGAGAAAATGAGAAGAAGCAGAAAAATAGAAAAAAGAAAATGAAAATGAAAGCTAGATAAAACCAAAAAGAAGAACAGAAAATACCTAAAATAGATAGCAGATGGTTGGCTTGAACAGACCTCCAACACCCTCCGATTTTGGCCGAAATGGTTTTTAGTCAAGTGTTCTCAAACGAAAACACATGAATAAAACCTATTCCAACTTCAAATCTTCAAAACAGGCCACTAATTCAAGTTTTGGAAACTTAGGTTTCATCTTTTGATCTAATATTCGAGGAGTTCGTGCAGGATTTGAGGCAAAAGGGGTGGGGATTTGTAATGAGGGGGTCTTGGGGGGTTACGGGGTGTTATTTTGGGGGTGGTTGGAGAATGGCGCCGCCACCCTAAACCGGTGGGGGAATGGTGGTGGCGCTAGGGTTCTGGGCGGTCTCTGAAGAGAGACGGGAATGGAGGGGGAGGTGGAATAAGGCTTTGGGTATATTAAATGGGGTATTAATTAGAGCCGTTGGATGAATCAAATACAACGAATTTGATTAATTACTTAATAAAATGGGGTCGTTTTGGTTGGTTATGGGGTGGATCGGGTAGGGACGTGAATCTAGGCCGGTTCGAACGGGTTTCCGGTCAATATTGATTGGGTTGATTGGATTTTTCATTTAATATGGCCCAACAACCCTTTCTTTTTAAAAAAAACTACTAGGCGTGCCTAGTAGTTTTTTTATATTAATAATAAAATAAGAAAACTACAAAGGAAGAGTACATGTAAGGGGGGCATGGACCTTACCTTACAATTCCTATCGAGGCATGGAAAACCTCATCTTCTAGCAGGAATGTAAAAAATAGAAACTTGCAAGTACTAAGTACTCTATGATGATGCTTTGAAAATGATATACTCAAAAAAATGTAGTAATTAGATTCTTGCCCCTCATTTATCAATCTTGTGAGTTCTTCAAATTGAACTTCCTTAAATCCCTCTTTAACTATCTTAAAAAAATCTTCAAAAATGCTTCATTTCTTGTCGGATCTATTGGACCTCGTAGATGTGGTGGAGGCAAATCCTTTTTGCTTTGCAGCTCTCATTGGTAGTTGTCTGATTCTTATTGCTTGACCCCCCTTCTTTTTGCAGTATGTGTATGAGATAAATCTCCACTTGTAGCCACCTCTTCCTGACAAAATTCAATTAATTCATCTTCTTCTGCTTTGTCGGAAATGGAAACACGTAAGTTGGTCTCTAGTTTTTTATTTGCTTCTTCTTGTATAACAATCCATAATGGTTCATGCCTCTTCATTCTCTTTGCGCTACATGGCTCATGTCTCTTTGGCACTGAAATTTCAGCTTTTGTGAAGTCGTTTTTGAGCCAGTAGAGTATGCACATCTGTGAGGTTTTGGACTGTCCAAAACATCCAATGGAGCCCGTTCATGGTCTATAATCGACTGCTGCGATACTACCATTAATTGTCCTGCATTTGGATACAATAGTGCATCACCTTGTGTGCATGTACCTTTGTGTTGATGTGCTGGAGATTGACCAATCGCAGAAGCATCTTCTTGACGATGTTGCTGCTGCCCAGATGTACATTTACTCGCTTCTTGTGCGATGCTAGTCATAATTGCTTTGATAATTGTGTTAATTATCTATCTCCATTTCACACTGATCTGCCCAACTTTTGGATACTGCAGAAGACTTCATGGAAACTTCTTGTAGAGTAACTACATAAGTTTCCTTAACCTTTTCCTGTGTATTGTTTGATTCAAAACCAGCTCGATCTAACATTGCATTTACTGCAACATTATTCTTCCGAGCATGTTGTTCAACTCCAACTGATACCATTTCTCTCAATGTTGATTGAGTAACTTCATTGGTACTTCTTGTTGATAGTAGTAGCTGCCCAGGTTCTCCTCCGTGTTCGCCAAATGACTCTATTGACAGTGAGGGTACCTCAAACACAGAGGTGTTCAAAGTGACTACTGTTTGTTTAACCATAGTCGTATTCAAAACCATTGCGGCTTGGGTATCTTTAATAATTTTTTCCACTTGAGGGCTGGAAAAATGCAGCCTTAGTGTGTTGGAGCTGAGTGCTTGGTTGTCCGTTTGGTCTTGCATTGGACCAATTGTCTATTGGTTGAATCACTTTCTTTCTAGTTACCCCCAGTTATTTTTTCTGTAACACCAATAGCCTTAACAACAGTAGATGCACTAGGCTGGACTTCCTTCTTGATGTTAGCTGCGACTATACGAAAGTTGGACTGCCCTGTATATTTCTCCAGAGGTTCAACAGATGCAAGAGCTTGATCCCTATTTGTTTTTAATGCAGCAATGGAGGAAGCCATATCGCTTTGAAAATTCTGCACTGAAATAGCAACATCTGTAATAGCAGCAACCTTCAAATGCAAAGCTGGGAGTTTGGATACAACTGTAGCATGTGTAACAACTGGTGGTTTGCCAATTATTTCACGTGCAAGTTGAGTAAGAGCTGCTGCAATTGGAACATCACCACTACCAGTATCACTTGCTGTAGTTTAGGCATTAACAGCAGCTGGTCGTGACCCATTAACAACAGCTCGATCCTCCTGTCTTTGAGCATAAACAACTGATTTCCCATGCAAGTCAGCTGAAATCACTTCAGCACTAGCAGCAGTACTTGTAATTGCAACTTGTATACTTTGTTGATCCTTATCCTGCCTTTGTCCATTAGAAATTTGCTCAACCCCTGTCACAACAGATCCTCTAGCCCCAATAGCATTTAAATTAGAGTTTTGAGCAGTTACTACCTGTCACACCTCTTTTTTATGGCTTACACCCTGCGAAGGATATAATAAAAAGAGTTTTTCCAATTAAAGGACGGTCGGAACGGGATTAGTTATCTAAAATTTCAGAG
>MU749895.1:10992-26899 GCA_026770625.1 Nicotiana glauca | reverse complement strand
ACATAGGTTATAACATGTATTAAAATCAGATATTTTGCCGTTTACAATAGTTTAAGCGACCGTGCTAGAACCACGAGATTCGGGGGTGCCTAACACCTTCCCTCGGATCAACAGGATTCCTTACTCAGAATTTCTGGTTCGCAGACTTCATTAGGAAAGTCGAAATTTACTCGATTCGGGATTTTAATAAATCGGTGACTTGGGACACCCTTAATTTATTCCAAGTGGCGACTCTGAAATAAATAAAATAATCCCGCATCGAATATTTAATTGGAAAAACTCCCCGTTCGCCCGCTTTTGCCCCTCGGGGTGGGGGCGAGCCGAAAGGAGGTGTGACAATTGGCGGCTCTTGGGTTTCGTGCTCATGGGATTTATGTTCCTTTTAAATAGGTGGAGCTGATTATTCGACTGGTACACTTCTTCATTTTTCTCTTTTTTGCTTGGGAGAGTTCAGCAGATGTATATTTTCCTCTGATAACTCGAATCTCCCCTTACCTTATTGCTTACTGAAATCTTTCATCTCTCATTTTTATTACTTTTTGGCGTATTTTCTGCTACAAATGGCTGGTGATTCTGCTCGCGACAACCTCCCTGCCGCTAATCCGGTACCGAAAAATATTGCTCAGGTCACCGAAAGGGCGGATGTGGCAGAAGATGAGGAAGTTCCCTCAGTGCTTGAGATCTTGCCTCGCCCCGGGAGAGAGGCAATCGACTTCAGCATAAGCAGCGGAGCAGAACCGGAACTCGTCCATTCCTTCGTGGGGGAAAGGGGTATCGTAGAGTTGAAGGAAAGGCGGAGAATCCCCAATTACGTCGATATGCGACCGGCAGTGGGGAAAGACATAGTTCACTTTGATCGTCCCAGATATTGCGTGTTTTACGCCTACCCCTTCGTCGTAGGGTACACACTTCCTCTTCCTTTATTAGTGGTGTACTTTTGCCGTTTCTACGAAGTGTGCCCCACCCAACTTTCGCCATATTTGTACAAGTTATTCCTTATGTTTCTCTAGTATGCGGAGCTCGCCGATCGTGAGATCATTTTGGACCATATGTTTAGCATTTTTGCTCCTCAACTTATTCGTGGGTCAATGATTCACATGTGTCCTTGGGGGTCAAGGGGTCTGGTGGTAAAGATGGACAACAAGACCAACCGTCATTTCTATGAGAATTACTTTTATGTGCGGACCGAGCATATCGTGGCGGACCCAACGGGATTCCCTGAGAGATGGAACTTTGCTCGTAAGTTTGTATTTTTAATCTGTGAAATGTTCGACCGTTTTCTTGTAGATACTAAACTTTTTATGTTTTTGTAGGTGAGAGATTACCCCATCCGCCTGTGGAAGGTATCTGCAAGTGGTTAGACGTTATACTTCCCCATACAGCGGGAATTCGCATATGGTCGACCTTTCATGAGAGGTTCGGGCGTAGGCCCCTTACGGGTGAGATAACGCCTTTGCCTATGGTCCTTTTTCTCTCTATTTTTGTTTAGCCTTTTATGCGTCGTTTGTCGTTACCAGGGAGAGTGCGGAGAACGAGGGCTCCTCCGTTAGCTTTCTGCAAGTCGTCCGCATCTGCTCACCCTATCGTGGTACCCGCTGCTCGACTTTCATCAAGGGCTGCTTCAGTTGAGTCTACGGCCTTAGTTACTCCTGTGAGGGACGCTTCTCAGGACAAGGTTCTGATCGGTGTCATTCTCCTAATGGGTGAGTCACCATCTACGGGAGAAGAGGAGGTACCGTCAAAGAGACAGAGGGTGGAGTTTGAGACGGCACCCCCAACAGTAATTCATCTGGACGACTCTCCTACGACGGGCTCTGGAGATGGTGTCGTTGTCGTTCCCTCCGTAAGGGAGGAACCGGATGCCAGAGTCACCGATGCCCGCGATCAACGATCAGAAGTTCCTATCGTTGCCCCGACTCAATCAGAGATTCCTACCGTTGTTGGTGAGCAACCACCAGTCATGGCAGAAAATCAGATTGTTGGAGTCGCCGTTACAGTTTCGGATGTACCCTCGTCCTCTGCAGTGGGTCGTGCCTCCTCAAGTGCTTAAAGGGGAAAATACGCGGTCATTGATGACTACGAGTCAGAGTCGGACCTGGACGCTGACGTTGTCAGGATGTTTGAAGAGGGCGTTACTCATTTAGTGGTTCACGCGGGAGGTTCGATCCGTATTCTATAGATCCTTTTTGTTGCCAATCTCTTGGAGGAAGGGCATGACCTGGTGACGCAGTTCAACCTGCTGTGCTCCGAAGCCGAGAATGAGGCTCTTCGGACAGTTCCTGATGTCTATCTGATGGATGAGATGGCCACTATGGGCTTGAGGGTACGTTATACTTTACTCTCGTATTTCTTCATCATTTCTAATAGTACTGCTCTGACCATGTCTTTGTGTTTATCAGATGTACTTAGTGGAAGTGGAGACCATCCGCAGGGCCAACATCCGGGCTCGAATTTCCTTGAAGATGTTGGAGAAGTATTGCCGCTACCGTGATAAGTGTCGCGTACTGCATGAGCAGATGAGGACGAACCCCGATAATCGGGCTCTTGGTGAAGAGTTGGAGAAAAGAGAACAGGAGTTGATGCAAGCTGTTCGTAGCAAGAGTGCGCTCGCGGAGCAACTTCGGATTAAGGATGAGAAACTGGAGCTGGCCAAAGAAGTCACCGCATAATGTGAGCATCTGTAGGAGAAATTGAGGTTGATGCAATCGAAAATGGATAATAATTTGACTAGGGTCGAGGCGATGGGCGTGGAACGGAGGGGAAAATTAGCGGCACTGGAAAGCAAGGTCATTGGACTGGAGAGCATCAAGAATGCTTGGTCCGAAGCTTTGGCGAGGGCGGCAGCCCTAGAGAACACCATCAGCGTCCTTCAATCTGAGCAGGAGTTAGAGAGAGCGACAGCTACCCTCAGGGAGGTGAGGCTCGAGGAGCACATCGGCGTGATTGATCAGGAGGCGTCGGTTCTAGGATATCGGGTCACGGCTCTGGAGGCAGAAAATGAGCGATTATTGGCTCAGGTTGAGTCATCTTCCGCTGCTGTTCCCCGCCAGATGTATGAGCTCTGGGTTTATGCTAAAGCCCAGCGAGATATATAAAAAAGTTTGTGGGAGGCGGGCACCGTGGCTGAGGTTGCTTATGAAGAAGCACGAGCGAAAGCACGAGAGGCTCGCATCAATTGTGGGTATGACGCGGTGACGCCCTAAGCTAATGGGGATGCAGATGATGGTAATGGATAGGCTTTTGGAGACTGTGATGATGTTAATGACGGTGATGGTGCTGATGACGTCGGTGATGACGCCGAATGAAGAATGTTGTCCTTGTTTGTTTTTATTTTCACTTGTCTGTTGATTGTCGTTCGTTCATTTTTTTTATTGGGTTGGCTTGTGTCATGTGTAAGCGGCGATAGCCCACATTGTGACTTTGTATAAATGAGTTCTTTCCTTCGTTACTTGTCTCGTACTCCACTTTTATTTCAACTGTTTATGGCTTTGATGCAAGATAAATGCATGTACGATGAGTCCCGATATTTCTTTCCTTCTGGTGGTTTTCGATCTTAAAGAGTGTTATTTCGAACTTATCAAAATAACAGCTTGTCGTCGTTCGAGTGAGGTCGGACTCTTCTTTTTCTTTTGGCGAAAGTCCTTAGCCTTAAAGGGTGTTATTTCGAAATTATCGAAATAACAGTCCGTCGTCGTTCGAGTGAGGTCGAACTCTTTATTTTCTTTTGGCGAAGGCCCTTAGACTTAAAGTGTGTTATTTCGAGCTTATCTAAATAACAGTCCATCGTCGTTCGAGCGAGGTCGAACTCTTCTTTTTCTTTTGGCGAAGGCCCTTAGACTTAAAGGGTGTTATTTCGAGCTTATCTAAATAACAGTCCATCGTCGTTCGAGCGAGGTTGAACTCTTATTTTTCTTTTGGCGAAGGCCCTTAGCCTTAAAAGGGTGTTATTTCGAACTTATCGAAATAACAGCCTGTCATCGTTCGAGCGAGGTCGAACTCTTCTTTTTCTTTTGGCGAAGGCCCTTAGCCTTAAAGGGTGTTGTTTCGAACTTATCGAAATAATATCCCGTCGTCGTTCGAGCAAGGTCGAACTCTTATTTTTTCTTTTGGCGAAGGCCCTTAGCCTTAAAGGGTGTTATTTCGAACTTATCGAAATAATAGCCCATCGTCATTCGAGCGAAGACGAACTCTTCTTTTTCTGTTGGGACACATATGATAACTACAAGCTGAGTCCATCAACCATATGTCGAATGATGTTGATGGCTCTGTTGTAACTAACGAGAAGTCTGAATCATCATAATCAGCTACATTTGAATCCATAACGGCATTTCCATTGTTATGTTTGGCCTTATTCTTCAACTTCGGACAGTCTTTCTTCCAGTGCCCCTTTTCTCGACAAAAGGCACATTCATCTTTGCTGAGTCTGGATCTTGACTTGGATCTCCCCTTCTTTGTCCTTGTTTGATTTTGAGGACGACCCCTCACAAATAG
The DNA here is from genome assembly GCA_026770625.1 of Nicotiana glauca. Lineage (NCBI taxonomy): Eukaryota > Viridiplantae > Streptophyta > Magnoliopsida > Solanales > Solanaceae > Nicotiana > Nicotiana glauca. Next base: position 22,408 of record MU749895.1, on the reverse strand, counting down.
TGCTTCTCCTTCTCCGCCCTTCTGTTTTTCTCGCTTTTTTTGTTCGTAACTGTACAAAGCCGAACAAACTTCCCTGAGAGAAACTTCGTCATTTCCATGGTGTAGAGTAGTTTCAAGATGCTCGTACTCATCAGGAAGTGACGCCAACAACATCAAGGCCAAGTCACCATCATCATAAGTTGTATCTATATTTTGCAAATATGTGACCAACTTATTGAAACTGGTGATATGCTCATTCATCGTGGTACCAGGAACATAGGTGAAGTGAAACGGTCTCTTCTTCATGTACAATTTATTTTGACTGTTTTTCTTCAAAAATTTATCCTCCAGTGCTTTCCATAATTTACTAGCAGAAGTTTCCTTTGTGTATGGATATTTCTGCTCTCTAGCAAGGTAGGATCGAATGGTACCGCAAGCAACACGGTTGAAAATCTTCCAATCTTCTTCTCCAATAACATATGGTTTCTTTTCTTCAATGGCCAAATCTAGCCTTTGTTAAAAAGGACATCTAGAACCTCGCCTTGCCACATCCCAAAATGTCCGGACCCGTCAAAAATTTCTTTCGCAAATTTCGCATTTGACACAATTCTTGTCATAAGCGAAGATGCCAATGATGACGTATTGCTGATATTTGATGTAGATTCTTCTTGTTTATTGTCTCCCATTTTGACACAAATATTATTTAATAGCTGACGACACAAATCAAGATTATTTCCTTTCTGATGTAGAAGATCAGACTAAGCTGCAACCACATAGCATACTCAGACAGAACCTTGACTCAATTACCAAGATAAATCTTTTCTGATGTGGAAGATCAGACTATGCAGCAATCCACAGAGCATACTTAGACAGTACCTTGGCTCTGATACCAATTGTTGCGGAAGCCAAATGTATATAGTGTGAATGAGTCACAACTACTATACCAAAATTATGGCAGCCACTAAATAATAAATAAGACAATAAAGCAACAATAAAAAAAGAACACCAAAATTTACGAGGTTCGGTCAATTTTGCCTACTCCTCGGACACAACAAATATTTTATTCCACTCCAAAAATACAAGTGAAATAATACTAAAGAGAGAAGATACAAATGCCTTAAACAGATGAGAAGGCAAATGAGAGGTGTGTTAAAATCCTAAACATTAAGCGTTCTTTTATAGGGGGAAAATCCCCCCCCCCCCCAACTCTTCTGCCAACCGATGTGGGATAAACATATTTGCCAAAAAGTTAACAATCTATATATTACAGTATCGAGCTGTAAAAGCATACACTAATTCTTGTATCAAGGTAGATTATTTATATCATGTGAAATATTTTTTGCACTGAGTTACCCTTTTTATAAACAACAGTAATTTATTATTTTGAAAAATAAAAGTAATCTAATGGTTGTATATCACAAAAAAAAAAAATTATTTTGAAAAATAAAAGTAATCTAATGGTTGTATATCACAAAAAAAAAAAATTATTTTGAAAAATAAAAGTAATCTAATGGTTCTAGAAAAGTCAAAAACCCATAACTTGTTCCAAACTGTTCTCTAAAACATTACAAAACTTTTTTATAATAACTAATTAAGACAAAATACAAACGCCTTAAGATCTTATATTTTTTTGAAGAAAAAAGGGGTCAATCTTTTTTTTACTTCCTAAAAATTAATCATATTGAACTCTAGCTACGAGTTTTTTTAAATGTTTATGCAATCATAAATTATATTCTATAAATGTTCTATAGTCATGTTGATATTGAATTCAATTGGTTCTTATGAGATTAAGAAAAAGAAAAGCATAAATTAGCTGTTGAAGCAAGTTATGCAACACAAATATAACACCATATTAGAAGTAAATTATGTTCTTGCTGAATAAGAAATGTAAGCGAAATATACAAGTTCCAAAATATGTAGGATAATCTATATAATTGGATCAACTAACTTATCAACAAAACAAAAGAAAATTAATTCGGCCAACAGAATTGTGGTATTCTATAGTGGAAAACAATTATTTTAAGCCGAAGACGTACCTTTCATGATTAACATAAATATTATCTCAATAAGTTACCATCCCAACTAATGATGTGCCTAGTGGAGTTGTAATACCATTATTATCAATTTATCATCAGTATTCTCGACCCCTTTCAATTTATGTGAACTTATTTTGATTCGATATGAAATTTAAGAAAAAAATTAAATAAGCTATGCGATTTTTGTGGCTATAATTTTGTTGAAAGCTATGGTGTTAAACATGATATAATCTTTGTGTAGCTATAAAAGCTTTTTATTGAGGGTATAATTTGAAGTTTAAGTTAATTTTTTTTTCTAAATAAAAAGGGATCATTCTTGTTGGAACGGAGCTCCACATAAACTGAAAGGGAGAAAGTAGTACAGTCAGACATCTCTATAACAACATCTCTATATAACAGTCATTCAGCATAAAAGCTAAAATTTTCTTGGAACAGATTTTTATTGTTATAATATATATCCTCTATAACATCACTTAACTATAGCTGTCAAAAAATATCGAAAACAAATAAAATTATTATAGAGAGGTTTCACTATTATTATTATTATTTTATTTTTTTTGACAGAGTAGGTGGACTTAGTTTACTCAAGACTGGTAACAAAGTGCTGGTTTGTCCAAAAGTTTAAAAACCTTATTTGAGCCCAATTTAGAGTTCCTTATCAGCCCAAGTATTTGGTGGGCTTTGAAGACAAGGCCCATTTTGAGATATGCTTGGTTTATTATGAAGGATCCATTGACGTGGGGTAGTTGTGCTTTGTTTTTTAGAGATAGATCTTCAAATGTATTATTTTCTCCCTAATGGGAGAAGAACAATGCATGTTGTCCTTTGTATCCCTTGTTTTAGTGAATCCCTAGAATTGTTGGCGGCTCGAAGATCTTTATTCTTAAGGTTTATAGAAGTAGAGCTCAGAGAATGCAATATGCCATTTTCTTTGTACAGTTAAACCTCTCTATAATAGCCTCATTTGTTTTAAATATTTTTGGATGTTATAGCGAAGTGCTGTTCTGGAGAACATATATTATAACATAACATAAAATTTGGTTCCGCAAAAGCTTAGCTTTTATAGTGCAGTGTTATTATACAGGGATGTTATTATAGAAAGGTATGATTGTAGTCGCCAGCTCATTCTTGATATTTTTCCCCCTAACAAGCTAAGACATAAATGGAGAAAAAGAATCTTTAATTCACATAAGTCAAATTACCCCAATAAACCCATAACTTATTAGAACTAATACAGTCAAATCTCTCTATAACAGCTTCGTTTGTTCTGAATATTTTTGAATGTTATAGCGAACGTTATTACAGATAACATATATTATAACATAACATGAAATTTGGTTAAGAAAAAAGTTGACTTTTACGGTGAAGTATTATTATATAGGGATGTTATTATAGAGATGTCGAACGGTACTACAACTAATACTAACTTATCTAATAACAAAAGAAAGAATTACAAGAAAATACATATGACTTCATATCATAACAAAAAATGTCCCACGTTTTTAAGTTTTACCCCACCTAGCCTACATTGTACATATTTTGAGAGCACTTGCAAAGTCAAAATTTGTGTTCTTACAACCATTGCTTCTAAAAGCTATGGAGTTAATTCTTTGTTCTCACAACCATTGCTTTCACTCTCTTTTCTTCTCACATCTTCTACATATGATTCAAGGGCCGTGTATTTTCTGCATCTCCTCTTGTGTCACCTGCTTGCAATGTAAGAAAATTGAAGAGTAGAAGTCCACCTTTGAAGAGCATTCAAAGCTTTACTTTTGAAAATAGTTTTTTTTTAATTTGTTAGTTGTTTGGATTGGGTATTGTTCCAATTGATTGAAAATAAAAAAAGAAGTTCAAAATTTAAATTTGAAGTGATTTGGAGTAGATTTGAGTTAGATTTAAAAAAAAAACGCACGAAAAAAGACAAAGTCAGTTTTTTGTATAATTATGTATAATCTTGTATAATAGTGTATATGCGTGTAGAAACACACCTTATACACTATTATACACCTTTATACAAGCGTCTGTAGACGAACATCTTCCATGATTTTCAGTTGTAATTCTCGTTCAAAACCAGTCCAAATCTCCATTAAATGACTTCAAATTTTATATACAACCTCCTTATACTATTTTTTACAAGTCTAGATAACACTTACTCTAAATTTCCCACAAAATCAAATTCAGAATTGAAACCCACATATTTAAGCTTGTTAAAATTTAATTTTCACCACCCAAATAAATTTGGTTTGTTGAATTAATATTTGAGTCATAGTTACTGATTCGAAAATTAATTTAAAAGCTTGAGAAATCTTTTTTAAAATTAAATAGTAATTTTGTGAACCTATTTGAATTGGATGTTGAATGTTAGCTTATTATTTTTGGGCTAATTGGTTGTAAATTAAAATATGGGATATAAAATTGAAAAGTATAAAGCTCCGCTCTAATGTGAAATTTTCCCATAACAAAACAAAGTAGGAGTATTTATGACGTGTCAGCCATTCCTCTCCCTGTAGATTTGTCAATCATTTGCTCCTATTTAGACGGTATTAAGTAGATCAAGGCATGATTGTTGTTGCTACAGTTACATAATGTTTTTAGGGTCTTTTTATTCTTGTTCACAACTTACATTTCTGTACAGGAATAAGGTGTGACATAGAGAAAAGTTTCAGTTCTAAAGACCAAAAAATTGCCCCGAAAAAACAAATTATTTAGTATTAGAATAAATTCAAGCCTAAATATAACGGAATGCATGCACATATTCATAAATAACCTCAAATAATTTGAGATATGCAATTAACCGAATTTCAATTAATCAAAAGTACGAAAAACACAACTCGACGACCTTGATCATGAGGTGATAATTAAAATTATCACAAATATAAACTCAGTAACCAGTGGTATAGCCATATATAGTGAAGGATAGTCAATTAAATACCCTCCGTCAGTATATATATATATATATATATATATATAGAGTCATCAACACCCTTTACGAAATTCTTTAATATTACAATTCAAATACAACTTTAATACTACTCTAATGAAAGCTCAGAATCCATAATAGGAGAAAGTGAAGAATAAATATGCATCCACACTTTAGCTTTCTAATTTGCTGTTTGACTTCACACAGAAATTAAGGTTTAATTTTTTAAATAAACAAAAAGTAATAATTTAATATACGAAGCTCCCTATCCCATTAATTTTTAATTCCAATTATAGGTGGGTGGGGGGACAAAGAGGGTCCACTATAAAACTGAAATAATAGAGCAAATCCAAAGAAGCCCCCCTAACCTTTTGCACAAAATCTTTTGTAGGGACCAATAATAGAATTCTTTTGGTACCAACTTAATAACGTGAAGAGAAAGTTACACTTCTCAATCTCTCAATAAAAAATTCGAAATTAATTTTTTTTGTTTAGATCATATTGGGGTAGGATTAAATTCAAATAAAATTGAAAAGTGTCATATTGGAGGTAAATTATGGGCAAGCTACATTGTGCTAAGGGACCATAGTTCAACGAAAACTTACACAATGTGTATATGTAAAATACTAAGTCTTAAAAATATATATCATATATTAAATAATCAACTTTGAATATCCTTTAAAAAACTTCTAGTTTCGCTACTGAAATAAACTGTTCCCTAACAAACAAAAAAAAATCATACTCAATATTTAAACTGTATAGTAAGATATACTTACCCGTCCCCACAACTCTTATTAATTTAATATATTAATTTTGATGCCTATGTTAGGTTTGGGCACAAAAGTAGTAATCTCTTCTGTTGGTAGATATTTAATACTACATAAAAAAAGACCCCACCATGGGTCTACATATGCCAACTTATTGTTGACTCGTGACAGCTATTTACAGCCTGGCCTCCATACCCACCAATTTTTGTACATATTAATAAATTTAATACTAGTAATATTTGTAGATATTTTTCCTCTTCTAGAATGTCTACATTTACAGCAAAAAAGAGAAAAACCAATTAGCCAGAAAAGACAGCCTAAATTTGCTCTTGTATTATACAAAAGATTCAGTTTAAAGTGGCTTTACGTTCGTAACGTATCGGGGCTTTTAGGGTAGAATAAAAAGAAAAATGGGCAAAACTACCGTTATGGGCAACGTCAGAAAAGAGCCGGACCATAGCAGCTACACCGAAGTTCCCATTGTAGAAAAAAAAATAAAAATTGAGAAATCAGCTTCTTTTTTTAAATCAAAGCGCATTCACAACATATAAATTATGAGTCGCAAGAAACAACTCAAAGTGCGTCACGATACAGAAATATATTCGGATCAGCTATATGAATCATCACCATCACCGTCAATGTCTCGTCAGTAGGAAGGAAGTATATAACTCTAAATGGAAAAAATAAAAGACACATCTCATGTAACACAGAATCACACTAGAAATGAAGTTTATAAATATTAACCGGGCACAGCCGCATAATACAAGGTTAGGGATCCGGGAGACAATTGGGGGTGATTAGCTAACAAAGAAGCTCTCACCAGTCTCCATTAGTAGAGTCTATAATTAGCTTAACTAAGTTAGAGGTTCATAATATTTACTCTATATGCATTATATTACATATAATAATCCAACCTCCTCCAATTTTACCCTATTATCAAATCTTCAATGGGTGTCAGCTGATCTCAATCTCTTGGCCGCACGGATAAATTCCACCACCACTTGTACCTCATCAACTCGCTGCACGGATTAAGATTGGATGCATCCATTAGTAAAACTTGGAGCTAAGCAAGTAAATTATGCAGTTAAGTATAGCAAGAGAACGAACGAGACCTGTGATGAGAAGTGCTGCTGCACAGCACTAAGCAGTTGTTCCTTTGTCGGGTTAGGGTTAATATGTGCCTGCACATGAGCAAAACCTGTTACTAACTTGAACTGACATGTTCCATGATCATTGAAAATGAAAACTTACAAGGTTGAAGTTTCGCCAGTATCTCCACAGTGAACCAGTTCCTAGTTTTGCCAAGTTCAATCTCTGATAGTACAAATGAAACAATTTAATTAAACAAGTATGGCACAGTTAGTTCAATAAAAGCCAGAGTTTTTCCAATGATTAAGCCTCAAGCAGAGCATATATAGACAGACTTGCAGGTATAGAAAGGCCCTTCCAATTCATAAAGAATGTCACAAAATTAAAATAATGGATCTTATACTATTTGTACTTCATTTGAGTTTCTGTAATAACAGTTAAGATACTACTATAATTTAATCACTTTGAATGCAAACACGCAATGTAACCTGGACAGAGCCATTCACATAAATGAATGGCAGGTCTAACACTGGACAGAGTCAATCTCTACTAATGTGCTTACCGGTTGCAAATAGTTAGGTTCAACTTCTCGGCAATTGCCACGGCTCATTGTCTTTGCTGGTCCAGACAAGGCCCATGTGGGCCTTGTATAACGAACTCTAGGCTTGCTCACTTTTCTGTACTCGACACCAGTGGCTACCAAATACAAGGATTTTAATCAAATAAGAAACCTCTTTAGAAGAATTGATCAAACAAAGTTCAGATAATGGAGACTGACCAAAGTGATGGCTTTCTTTTTCAACAATGTCTGAACCACTGCTTGAGTCATCAAAGTCATAATCATCATCTTCTTCATCTCCCGTGGGAGGTTCTAGCACACTCAATGCATTTCTCTGTAGCTTGACTTCAACCCCATTTTTCAAAACCTTCAGTTTTGAGAGAAAGAAGTTTAGTACTCCAACTGATTCCAAAATCAAACAGACAACAGAATCACAAAAAGGAAAACAAGGATGTTAACTAGGAGATTTCACAACAGCAAGGTACAAAGCTTAACTATTGACAAACAGAAATCACGTAAAGTTAATTTCACTTTGCCAGCAAGTCCACAGGAAGTTTTGCTATAAAAATAAAGAGAATAGCATTACATTAAGAGTAAATTAAGAAGCCATTTCAGCAGTTATTTTAAGTCAAGCTGCCAAAGAGAAGAAGTATCATTTTTTTCTTTTATGGGTAAAAAGAAAAAAACAAATACACAATCTAAAAAGAATGAGCCCTCACCAGCCAATGCCAACCACCAAGCCCAACAGCCTTTTTGACAACTCCCTGAAGCCCCAGCAAAACACTCTTGGTTCTGTTGTTTCCGGTCACAATAACTTTGGTGTGTCTCGGAAGAACAGACAGTTCCTCATCACCACTCTCTTCACGGAAAGGCGATAACACCCGAGAAGGACATAGTTGAGTCTCCAGCATTTTCGCACGTCTAAACAACTAACTAATCACAGTGAATCCAATGAAGATAACAACAGATATCAGTCTAGGTTAGCGACTGTTACTCTGCAACCAAACTGCAGAGCTCTACATGATGAATAATCCTTTCTCCCTTGCTCCTCATTTCGATCAGACAATCAAAAAACAAATTGTAATAACAGCCAACTTGGTAGCAGATTAAACTTCAATTTCTCTATGTCACGTAGGCCAACTTCCAATATAGCTAAATCGCAAGAATCTCAGTTAAGATTCCTTTCATAAAGAATCTCCACTCCTAATTACACGATTCACCTCAAATGGCTTATCTGACAAAGACTGAGAACTTTTAACTTTCAAGAAGCAGAATCAATCAACCAGAACCCCCCAAATCTGAAACGAATTTCCTGAAAAAGCAAGTATCAAGAATGTCAAAAGGGTAGCGATATGATTCCCACAAAGCATGCCTACTCTGTCCAATCAAGGCATTTTCCTAGAGCCAGCCATATATACTCAAAGGAGAGAGAAAAATATAAGTAGTGATTTTTAGGATCTGATAAGACTGACACGAAATTTCTTATGGAATGTTGAATGCTATGACCCAACAAGTTATTAAAACCAGCAATTCACGGGTTTTGCATGAGTATAATAAATGCAAAAACGCATGATCCACTAAAATCTACAGTGCATTCACACACACATACACACATACTTAAAAACAATTACCAGTGTCACTTCTCATATCGAATTGAAGATTAAAGTAATTAATTTAAGCTTAAGCTCTCAAATTCAATCAAAATTACTAGCTAATGCTTCGAATTGACATTTCTGTTACAGAACTCTCAGTTAGCTTGTACCAGAGCATGCATTTAAGATGAAAATTAGATATATCATTCAAAAAAAATGGAAAAGTTAAAAAGACAGACGATTTTTTCGCAGAAGCAATATGCATGAGGCTACAATTAAGAAATAAACGCTCACTCATAAACAATAAATGCTCGCAAATTGCAATCCTGTGACTTTCAATTTGCTCGGAAGAAAGCTTTTTCACTTGAATAATTAAAAATACAACGTTAAAAAAAAAAGTTGTTTAAAAGGGAAAATAAAAAATAAGAAAATTGAAAAGCTGAGGAGCTCAGAATTGTTTATTTGAGGAAAAAAGCATTTTCGCAATGCATAAAACATCAAAAAAGTGAAATTGTTGATATAACCCAAATAACTAATAGAAAAATGCGCAAATTAGAGAAGAGCTCAAAATTGTTGATTTAACAAGAAGAAAAAAAGCAATTTCTCAATGCATAAAACTTCAAAAAAGTGAAACTAACATCATACCGAATCCGTTACATTAGTTGAACCCAAAATTTTTGAGAAACTTAAAAACTGATAATTAGAAAAGAGCTCAGAATTGTTTTAATCACAAAGTAAAAGAAAAAAAAATGAATTTTTCACAATGCATGAAACAGAAAACGGTGAAAAATTCAAGCAAATCAAACCTATAAAATCCGTTACAGTTAACTTACGTACCTCAGTTCAATGAGAATATGAGTCACTCAAAGCAAAACAGTGAATTTCAGAGGCCAAAACAAACGAGATTTTTGGAGTCAGATTTGAGTGAAATGCAATCTGATATAACACACACACAAAAAAAATGCACGAATTTTTAGAGACTAATCTAGAGAGAGAAATAGAAATATCTAGAGAGAGAAAGAGAAAGAGCATACAGTAAATGCTTCACAACTGCCATTGGAATGGAAACGACTCTGCTTCTCCTTCTGCTAAAAAAGAAGAGAGAGGAGAGAGAAGATGAGACCCACTTGTTGTACGGTCAATTGGCTTTTTCTTCCTTATCTCTTTCGTTTCTTTTCGTCTGCTTTGTATTATACTGAAACCGGTTTGAAGAGTTAACGGCTTATTGAGCCGGCTCAGTTTCCGGTTTGTTGCGTGTTGAGTCGAGTTGAATGTGATCTCTGAACCGGTGACGTACAAAAGGAATCCGAGGCTTTTGATAGCGACCACACGGTACATTTTATCCAATAATTTAAAACAAGTCACACGTACATTTTATATGAATATAAGAATCATCTCACTAAAATGAAATACAAAAAATTAAACTTAAATTGCTTCAAATATAAAAACCAAGCATTACTTGAAGTGTGTCACATGCATTGTGACGGAAAAAATATTTTGCATGGGAAACTAATTTAACGCCTTTGGACAATAGTTTGTTGATTTATAGTCGTTTGGTCAAACTTTTCAAACTAAAAAGTATTTTTTTAAATAAATATTATTTTTTTAAGTTAAAATGTTTGACCAAACTCTTAAAAAAAATATTTTTGAGCGAAATCATAAGATAGGTTATCTTAAAAGTACTTTTTGAAAAGCAATTTCGAGAAAGATAGACTTAAAAATATTTTTATAAAAGCGGTTAAATTGTAATTGTTGCTCAAATTTTTTTTTTAAATTAATTAACCAAACAAAAATGGTTCTTACGAAATGTATTTTTTTTTAAAATATTTTTGAAAAAAAAATACTTCTTAAAATAAATTAATTTTAGAAGAAAATAGACTAAAATAGGCCAACATGATACAAGGGTGCAATTAACACCCAGTAATACATTTAAATGAAAACGAAAATTTAACTATAAACAACTTCAGCTTCCCAAAAATTATTTGAGTATAATATATGTATAATTTACATAAAATATGTATTTTAGAAGAATTAATTTCGGACAGATCAACCAATTTTGTATTTTGTCAATTTTTCAGCTTTGTTTCTGAGTCCAAAACCTTTTTAATGATTTTTGGACAAAAATACATTTTTAATGTTAAAAAAAAAAAAGTTACCTAAATAGGTATTTCGCAGTATAATACTGCAAATTACCTTAACGAAAATTTAGCCGTTAAAGTAATTCGCAGTACAATACTGCGAATTATAAATTATTTATTTTTATTTTTTAATAATTCGCAGTATAATACTGCGAATTACAAAAAAAAATTGTAATTCGCAGTATTATACTGCGAATTACAGATTTTTTTATTATTTTTATAATTCGCAGTATTACTGTAAATTATTTAAAAAAAATTATAATTCGCAGTACCTTTATTAATTTGGCCCCACCAATTAACTGACATAACAATAATTCAAACAAATAAAATGTAGTA
>MU749893.1:22994-70592 GCA_026770625.1 Nicotiana glauca | reverse complement strand
ACGAGTTTTATTTTGCAAATTTGAGTTTCTGCTGAATACTATTTGCCGCTGATTAGCTTGGAATGGGAGGTTGTTTTGGTTTAAAATGGTGTAGAAATTTGAGGCTCACAACCTTGAAAGTTGTTCTTATATTAAATCTTGATGAGACTTTTACCATTTGTGTAATGCTTCCGACTTTAAGGTGTGAGGTTTCATATGGTTGAGTCTGAATTTGCTTGAGAATTTCTTCTCCATCAATTGCTGATTGATGATAATATGTTTAATTGAACAAGTAAGTATGTTAGACCCTGTTGATTGATGTAGTACTTCAGTCGTTTACTTGGATAGAAAACTGCCTCACTTGCTTGATTTATTTATTTTGGCTTTTCTTTTCTTTTCTTTCTTTGTCTTTTCTCGTTGTTATAGAATTACCCGAGGCAGATTCTGGAATTTTAGTTGTTTAACGTGATGTTAATGGAATTTTGGCTTTGGGTGTGGTACCTTTGCATGTTGATTCTGGAAGGTGTAAAGAGTGCTTTAAATTTGGGAAGAAAATAAGTATTGAGTACTATCTTGTTAAGTCAAAATCGAGATTTGAAAGGTGTGATTGATTTTTGTTGAATTCCATGCCGTTTATATTGTTCTAGTTCAATATTATTGTTGCCACTTTTAATTAGTTAGACTTGTTAATTAACAAGGATGCTATCAGAAACAAGGAAAGAGATTAGTTTCTTTGTTAAATCTTAGAACATGATTAAGGCTTTCAGTGATGAGTAATTTTTTTGTCACAAGCATTTAGTTATGAATCTCGTTGGCAGCCTATTAAATTAGAACCATTTGTTTCTTCCATGACTATTAGACCATCAGTAATCTCAAAGTAGTCTAGAAAAATAATGCATGAATATTTGTAGTTTGCTTCAGTTGAGTAAAACCCTTCAGAATAATTCGAGGCGTGCCATGCCATGCCAAATAAAATCTTAAATGCATGGCCCTCATTTAATTATTTCTTTTAAAATTCTTAGAATTCGGGATGTGCCGTTTAGCGAATTGCACGGCCTTCCCAAAAATAATAACGCGTTAGCTTCTTTAAGCGCAATTTTAATAATTTTACCTTCTTAAACTCGGGTGTGCATTTCATGCGACCCAAATCCAAATCTCAAAACGGTGAATAAGAATGTGTCGAGGATCCGGGTGCATTTCATGTGACGTGATCCGAAACACGTTTTTAAACGACGTTAACTTTCTTAAAAATTAACTAAAAGCGGTGAATAATCTTAAAATCGCACTATAGGTTGGAACATGTATAAAAATTAGATGCAGCTATTTATAATAATTTAAGCGACCGTGCTAGAACCACGGGATCCGGGGGTGCCTAAAACCTTCCCTCGGGTCAACAGAATTCCTTATTCAGACTCTCTGGTTCGCAGACTCCAATTGGGAAGTCGAAAATTTTCCTCGATTTGGGATTTAAATTAAATCGGTGACTTGGGACACCAAAAGCCAATCCTATCCCAAGTGGCGACTCAAAAAATAAATAAATAATCCCATTTCGAATAATATCACTTTAAATGGAAAAACTCCCTTATACATTTATCCTTCGGGGTAGGTGTGTAAAAAAGGAGTTGTGACAATACACATTGTTACAGAGCCCGCCTACACTATGGGAAAAATGAAAATATTCAAGTGTACCACTTATGTGTGAAATTCCATTCTCAGGAAATGGCAAAAACTCCCCAGGGATGATATCGATTGTCCGTGCTCGAACAAACCGGCTTATTCACCCTCGATCCTCGTCCTCTTCGTCACTAGCGGGAAGGGACCGCTTGGATTGACGTCACAGTGTAATCAAGCCCTGGTAATGTAGAGGTTGATATAACCTAATGAGGTGGCTAAGGGTGAATTCGAGCCCGGCCTTATCCACAAAGTATCTTATCATCAGCACTATCATCCAAAGGGATGGATGAGCCTGCGCTAGGGTAACATGATATCTCCTACAAAACTCAAGCATGACCCTGTCACGGGAGCCCAACGTAAAAGGGTACGTGTACATGCTCAAAAACCCCTCGACATGGGTCATGATGCTCTCCTCCAGAGAAGGTACCTGCAATACTACTGCTTTTCCCAATCCACAGTCTTTCCTAACCATCTCGAGATTTTCCTCCCCTATTGAGGAGACGAACCTCGATACATTCTCCCGATGTCTGTGGACTTTGGGAGACCTCTCCAGTGTACATCTCTCCTCGAGACAAAGCACCTTGAGGCCCTCTCACCGAACGTCGATGGTGTATCACAGACCGAACACGGAACAAAAGCAGCACTCCCCTCTCCTTGATGAACGAATTTCAATGTAGTAGGCATGGCTACAATAAAATAGGAAGAGGAGGATGAAGATTTGGGCAAAAGCTTTGAGTTGGAATAACGAAAGAACTATCATAAAGAACAAAGTTCTATGAAAGAGATAGTCACCCATAGTAGCAGAATCTCTAGTAGAGGAGTGAGTGAGTGCATATATAGAGGCAAGCGGCGACTGTTTGCCTATCTAGAACACCAATTAAGTCTGGCCTTGACAACGTCACTTTTTAGGAAATGTACTGGTGGGACCACCTCGGGGTCTCCCACTACCAGGTCGCATAAATGACGCAGTCATGTGGTGCTCGGGAAATATTGAGACCCCGAGAATTTCTGTTGTTACAAACATCAACTCCGTGGAAATTATCAACCTAATCTTGAGATGGTGCCCGATCTCGAGGATCCCGATTACTCCAAGTATGAACTCCGAAGAGTTGACATCAAAATTCGAAGGCTACCTCTGCATGAACGCGGGAATATAAAGATTTCAAAGACTTGAAGCAGAAAAATTCTCTTGCATTGCCAAAAATATATTTACAAGGGGCGTCTTTGCAAGACCTGGTCCCCCGGGAATATATACACAAACAAGAATAAGGGATGGAAAGGCGACGCAGGCCTACTCTTCATCATCACTTCCCTCTGAACCATATCCGGGACCTTCGTCCAAAGCGACTAAGAGCACCAATTCTTCCTCCGGGCCTCCTCGATCTCGGCTGAGAGATCGGTACCTTTAGCACTGGCTTGCTCTATGGCTTGCCTCCTCGGCTTTGCACTTGTGTGAGCGACAGCTTGAATCAACTTTTACTCGGCCTCCACCGATATATCTCAGGCTATTTGTTTCACAATGGCGGTGTCTCTCATATAAGTAGCGACTTTTTCTTCAACCTCAGACTTGGCCGTAGATAGCACAACAATCTTTTCTTGAGCATTTTGGAGAAGACCCTGGGTCGATGCCAATTCCGATGTTACAACCTCATTTCGCCTCCTCAACTCGAGGATCTTCACATTCTTCTACTCGATTTGCAAAGGAAAAGGTAAGTCAGTAAGCCTTAATTATGAGAACGACGAACGGATTTACAAATGAAAAGTTACCTGCTTAGCAAGGCCAGCCTTCTCTCGGAGCACTCCCTCTAAATGCGCTCTAAGCTCACTTAACTCCTCCTCCTTTCGGGAAGAAAGGGCCTCCGACTGCTGCAGTCCTGAGGTTAGCTTCTCGAGCTCATTTTCATGTGAAGGTTCATCTTGGAGCCTAGAGAAGGCGTTATCATACATTCTCTTAGCCTACAATGAAATGGAAGAGTCAGAAAAATGAGGAAAGGTACTCGAAACTAGATAAGTGAACATAAAAAGCTATCACCTTCTGTTGGAACTTCTCCGCTTCCTCAGTAGCGTTGGGAGAGTTGAGATTAATGTCTTCACTAACATCATCGACGCCATCAAGGAAGTCGCCAAGACCATCTCCCCCCTTGGGAGGACCCTTCATGTTGGTAACCTTTGGTCCTGAGTATCCCGGAGTTCCCCGTCCGAAAATCGAGGACCCAATTAAGGCCGCCCAGGATATCGATATCTCTAAGGGGCAAGCTCCGTCCTCGAGAAGCTCCAGGCGGGGCCCTTTGGGACCAGCAGCAATGATCTTCTCGGAAGAGGCTGCATCACGTCCGGCCAGGGGCTCGTTGACTGTATTTGCATGCCCCTCGAGATCCTCCGAAGCTTGAGCTCGAGTCAAATCAGTTGTTCCTCACTCGACAGCCATCGTCACGGGCACTTGAAGGGAATCCAGCCTGACCTTTTCCTTTGTACCAAAGGGACATCGCCGCCCTCGTCATCGGAGCTCGCTCCATAAGCTGAAGACGAGACCTCGGCCTCTGCTCGAGATTTACGATACTTGGTTTTCTTTGCCACAAGGGACTCAGCGGCCACCCTTTTCTTCATTTTCTTTCCCTTATCAGGCTTCGAAGCCTCTTCCTTGCCATTAGGATACGGTTTCATCTGCACTCCATCGCCAAGGCTTGTGCAAACATAATGGTCAAAATTTGTCAGCACAAAGGGTATGGGGAATAAATGTAAAATATGGTGAAAGCGGCAAGAAGGATCTTACCATGGTTCTTGGTCACCCACCGCGTTTTGGCCAGCTCAGGCCAAGAGCGCTCGGGATAGGGGAACAAGATATCTAATCCCCTAATCCACCCTTACAGATCCGGGACAGATTTGGGATACCAAAGGGCGACTGCATGAGCAAAGGTAAAGTTAGCTTTTGAAGAAATAAAACAAAGCATACCCAAAGAAGAGACACTTACGCTCCATGTTCCACAGCTCCGGTAACAGCATCCATCTAGACGGAATAACGTCCGAGGTCCTCACTCGGACAAACTGGCTCATCAACCCTCGATCCTTATGCTAGTTAATGCTCGAGAAAAGGGTTTCGATGATCGATGGTGAAGCTTGATCAAGCCTCGAAAAAGATGGGGTTGTATAGCCTAATTAGATGATTAAGGGTAAAGATATTACCCTCGGTTTTAATAAGAAAATAGCGTAGCATGTAAACTATCATCTAGAAAGAGGGGTAAATTTGGCCAAGTGCCACCTGGTATTTATAACAGAAGTCAAGAATGACCTAGTCTATGGACGGAGAAGAAGGGTCCGAGGAGTCGACATGGCCAAGGTGAATGGGTATGTGTACACATAAAGAAAACCGGCCTTATGGTTCGTTATGCTCTCTTTAGGGCTAGGGATCTTAACCAGCACCTCTTTATCCTATTGGCAGTGCGCTTGAACTTTGCTTATGTCTTTCACGACACTGACGAACCGGGATACGTGTTCACATCGACCCAGCGTAGATGAAGGTCTCTAGATGGAGAAATCCTTCGTGCTACTAAACTCGATGGGTGTACATTGTCTGACGGTAGGGACCACTTTGGGCTTATCCTTGGATTTGCTTTTGGATATCCGAGATAAAGAGGTGGCCTCGTCTTTTTTAGGAATTGTCTTAGAAGTTCTAGCCATGGTGGCAAAAAGGCCTTTCTGATAAAGCAGGCAAAAAGTCAATAACAGAAGAAGAAAGAATGTGAAAGGGGATGTATTTGTCTTTGAAAACTTGAAGATGTTGTAAAAGAGTGGATTATCAAACTACTGATGCATTTATAAGAGCCATATGGGCAGCGAAAAGGAAGAACCAATTGCGGTTTGTAGGCTTCTCGATAGTCGTATTTGACAACGACCCTTATGCGACTTTTGAGTTATGGCATTTAATGCTCTGATGGGTTGACGTCATGATAATAATTCTTAATGAGTAGGAGTCAGAATTGCTTCCTATCACTTTGTTCTAGGAAATGCGGGGACTATCTGTATACGGTAGAAATCGACGATTCGATTTTACAATCATCAAGGCATATCGAGAATTTTCAGTGATCGACTCCGAGGGTTCTTGGTGATCGACTTCGAGGTAGTGCAAGTAACGACCAGCCTTGAGGCAATGTAAATTAGTGGTCTCGGCGGATCAAGGTGAAGTTCTCAATGCGCGTGAATAGGGCTGACAAAGCCTAGTGGGCTAGTCCAAAATTGAATCAAGGCATTAAATAGATGTACCAACCCATATCTTTGTAATTAATGCATTTATGTTGGGATTCCCCACTCATATATAAGGGGGATCCTTGTCATTTTGTAAACATCTGTTGCTCCATACTAAATATACAAAATATTATGTCTGCTCTCAACACATTCACTTGATCTTATGACTTCCATTTATTGCTTATATTCATTGTGTTCTACTTATTGTTCTTCATTTATTGCTTATCATTGGCCATAAAGAGCCATTGTTGATTTTATCATAACTGTTAGACCCACCCATTGACTACCCTCGGCGAGACATCAGACTCGACCCCGAGGTCCCGAATAGGCAGGCTCGAGGCCCCGATCTCCAACTGTTTGGTTCGATTATCATACCGTTTCCAAGTTGTTATCTTGACTTCTAACTTTTTACTTAACATTTATTGCCTAAACAACTAGCATAAAAATGTTAAAATTTTATGGTATAGCCAGTTTTCACACTGGTCAATGAAAAATAGCCAGCGTTTACCAAGTCAATAAAAAATAGCCACTTTTTTGCTGCAACAGGACCGGTCCAGTATAATATACGGGAGTTCTGGTGCATTTATGTACGAACTCCAGCATATTATGCTGGATCGGTATACTTTGCTAACTCCTGTAAAATTTGCGGGAGACTGGAGCACCAGTGCTCCAAACTCCAGTATATTATACTGGACAATTATACTTGCTGGAACTCCCGTAAAATTTACGGGCGTATTTTTCCGGATTTTGAACAGTGTTTTCGCTCAGATTTAAGTGGCTAAATTTCGATGACTTTTGAAACTTGGCTATTTTTCAATGACCAGTGGTAAATCTGGCTATTTTTGAATTTCTCCCCATAAAAATAGATAACGTATTTTTAGAACCACATAATTAAATTTAATTATTATTACCATTTTCACGGTAAACAAATACTACTAATGGAAGTATGTCGTACAAATGTATGAGTTCAATTCTTATTATTTTTCCTCTAGTTTTTATTTCTTTATTTTTTATCTCAATATACTGTAGGAAAAATTTATATTTTAAAAAAAGAGTTTATAATACTAATGTAGTTATTGCGAAGGCGCCAAGATGCACCGACAGAATGTCGAAGAAAAGCAATGGTGTTTGACGTCAGTCAAAGTACCATCATTTTCACCATAAAACATGTGGTGAAGATGCTATCCAACACCTCATTCCAAATAGTGTGCGTCGATATATATAATAATTCAATATAATCTATAAGTAGGGCGTGAAAAGGGCAGAGTGTACACAAATTTAACACACAAATTTAACACCTGCCTTTAAGTAGACAGAAAAGTTGTTTTCGTAAGACTCTCGATTCAAGAAAGGAAGTGAGGAGGGGTGTGGCGATAACAAACAAACCCCCACACACAACACACACATATATATATTTGATTACAAGTTTAATTGTTATCATGTATTAACTTAAGATTATTATAAGAAATTATAAATTATAAAATTGTTATCATGTATTAACTTAAGATTATTATAAGAAATTATAAATTATAAATCTTGAATTAATATTGAGAGACACTAGTCTGCATTATCTATATTCCTACCTCTATAGTGTGTCTCCTATCAAGAATAGTAAAAACCCATCCTGATTTCATTAGACGCCATATCTTTACCCCTTCCAAAAATTGAACCACCCACCGGCCACCGGACAAGACATTTAGGTTCTACCCATAATAACCTGTCCAATTCTAAATAATATTTCAACATTCATACACGAGCGGTGGAGTTTCTTTTGCACTCGATAGTATATAGCTCAACGATCCTTTTCGTATGATGGATAAAGTTATTTGGTATTTATATTAATTAGAGGCAAAGATAGATGCACCATGTAAATAAATGAGGTATAAATATACATGTAAAATAATTACTAAAATGTCAAAAAATATTAAAATTGGCCTTATTAATTATAAAAACCTTAAAGGTAAAATCTTTTAAGTTTAAATATTGGATTCCACTATGATTAAACGTAAAAGATAAAGAATAAAATAATAGATGTGCACACAAATTAGCGCGACGCTCACGCTCATTAAAAAAGTTGTTCCAAACTTTTGAGTGATTTATTGATGATGTTATGTTAGGGAAAAAGTTGACGAGAAATTACTTAAATGAGAAATGAGTGGAACCCAAGCAGCTACTATTACTCCCTCCGGTCCAAAATCCAAAATAAGTGATTTGGCTTTTTTTTTGTCCAAAATATTTGATTTTTTCAAATTTCAAGAATGAGTTAATTATTTTTTTTCTATATTGTCCTTGGAGTAAATAGTGTTGGAATATGTATTAGGAGTGTTTATATGAGATAGTAAAGGTTAATATGGTCAATTCCATTGCTAATTAATGCTAAAAGATGAATTTATTAATTTGTGTGAAAACATTCAAAAAAATCACTTATTTTGGACTGAAGGGAGTATTATTATTGTGTACAACTTATCTTAATGATCATTGCGAATTCAGAATAGATATGATAAATAATTTATCAAAGTCCAATCACGTTACGAAGGTGGGGCATTATGTTATTCGCCTACTTTTAATTTAAAAAGTTAAAGGTGGAAAAGACACTACCTTTTACCATCTTCAGTACTTAGTTGCACTAATTAAAGTGCAAAGTAAGACGAGGTCTTTACAAATCAAAGACTAATCTCTTCAATTTAGTGAGTTGAAAATGCCATTGCAAGTGGACCATTTACTAATGATGGAACTGCAACATGATTAAAATAGAGTTTAATTCAATAAGAACAATTTCTATTCTATCAGTGTAATTTAATTAATTATAGTAAATTATTGTTTTATTTTTACACAGTAACTTGATACATCTCTTTGTGTCCTTATTCTTCTTTTTTTATCACTAGATTGTTGTTATTACTTATTGTTGTCTTGCTTCGGTTTTGTATTTTCGCTTTAGTTGTCAGATTAATTTGCTTGTTGTTGCCCCTTCCCTTTTTTCTTCCTGAACCGAGGGTCTATCGGAAACCGTCTGCGTACACTCTACCCCCTCAAGACCCCATTTGTGGGACTACACTGGATTTGTTATTGTTGTCGTTGTCGTTGTAGGGGTTGTTTATATGCAAAAATAATAATGAGATGAAATTTAATACCATCTTATCCCTTATTTAATTACTAATCCTGAAATAAGTTATCTTGAAATAAAATAGTACTAGAATAACTCATACCTGCTAAAAAATGGAATAACAATCCAGGATAAAATATCATAAGATAAAATAATACAATTAACAATATATACCAAAACAATCAATAAAAAATAATATCAAAATAACTAATTCCAACCTAACCGGTGTTCAAACCAAACGACCCTTTATTGCACGTAACATAAGCTCAAATAAATAAAGTGGGGGTGGGGGTTCCACTTAAACAATATGTCAACAATTTCAACTGAAAGATTTCAATGTTATTACTAAATTTCAACTAAACAAATCATGTCAAATGAATCCTTAGAATAATTTGGAAAAAGAATAATTCTTTTTCTGTCCCCTGTTTCTTTCATCCCCACAAGAAAAAGAAAGAAGCTTTTTTCTTTCAGTTTCTCTCTTACTTTAGCTTTAGCTCTTTCTCAGTCTCACTGGATCAAACCTTTAGTTTTGTACTAGTAATCTCATTTTGTTTTTGTGCTTTGATCAGTTTTAACTATCTAATAACCAATTTTTTTTATGATTATTTCATTCCTAGAATATTAAAAAATCTGAGAGATTTGTGGTTTTATTACTACTTCCCACCTAACTTAGACAGTGTTATTATATTTTCACCGTCACTACCTTCCTCTTCATTACATTGATGGTTGTACCATTTTTGGGTCTCATTTCATAAGCTACATACACTTGTATTTTTGTTGTCCCTTTAACATATAATCATGGTTTTTCTTACTACATTGCACAAAACAGTACAGTGTTCATTCAAATTCTTTTTCTTGCTTGATAGACCAATCAATGGTCTTGTAATTTGATCGTTTGGGTTTATTCTTGAGGTGGGAGATGGGGTTGCTGCAGATTTTCACGTTGCTGAAATTCTTGGTGATTCTATGTGGTTTTTCAGTTCAATTATCTGCAGGTACACATACTGTGATCACTAAGTTTGTAAAATGGAGACTTGATTGATTCGTGCTTGTGTTTCAACTATGCTTATGTTTATGGTTGAATTTTGTTGATTGCGTGTTAAATAATACAATTCTTGATTGTTTGAGCGAGGGCTTAGTCGGGTGCATCTCCCGTTATGCGCGGGTCTAGGGAAGGGCCGGACCACGAGGGTTTATTATATACCTCCTTACCCTCAGTTCTTCAAGAGGCTATTTTTACGTCTCGAACCCGTAGCCTCCTGGTCACATGGCTACAACTTTACCAGTTATGCCAAGCTCCCGAGCAAGGGCTTAGTTAGAAAAAGAAGTTCAAGCAAATGCAATGGGATGTCGCTAGGGAGTAGGAATATGAAGTTATGATCTACTTTTGTACCTTTTCTTTTTGTTGTATAATATGAGTATGAGATCAGCTTAAATGGAGTGACGTCGTCGTCACTGAGGATTCATATAGTCCACCCTAACTTGCTCCACTTCCAACCAAGAGGTTGTGAGTTCGAGTCTCCCCAAGAGCAAGGTGGGAAGTTCTTGGAGGGAAGGATGTCGGGGGTCTATTTGGAAACAGCCTCTCTACCCCAGGGTAGGTGTAAGGTCTGCATACACACTACCCTCCCCAGACCCTACTAAGTGGGATTATACTGGGTTGTTGTTGTTGTTGTTGTTGTTGACCCTAACTTGCTCGAATTGAGGGGTAGTTGTGGTTTTTGCACTCTTTTTATTGAAATGTTTTTAGATACTGGGGTAGTAAATCCAAGTGTTGGAGCGTCTTAGAGCTACTAAATAGCTTTAGCACCATTGCAGGATTCGACCTGCTTTCATTGAAAAGTGCAGCTTCTGCAGTTTTCAAATTCAAGGACGGAAAACTTGATCGTAGTTTTCACAAGAATAGAGGATTGCGTCTATCCCTCCTTCAACAGGGTGAATGAAATTTCTTTACCTTTATATGTGTTTGATCTATGACCTTTATAGATTAGCAGATCTTTTGATATGTTGTTGCATTGCATACACATTGCAGATTTGTCTCCCCTTCCAACTTCTAGCCGGAAGAGACATGACACATTTGCTGCTGCACCCCATTTCAAGGCCTTTCACAGTGCTCCACAACCATATCATCATCCAACCAAAGGTATTTTAAATAGCTAGAACTATTTATTTTTTGTAAGTTAGCAAGGCCTGATAGTCCAGATTTTCTTCTGCAGCTACTTATCGGCACAAGATCTTGGAACCATTTAATTATGCGGGCACAACTTCAACTTCGCCACATTTTAGGAATTCTGGCAGAAAGCAAATACACAGTTCTGCATCCGCACCTTCAATCTCCTCTTTTAGGCACCATCATAGGAAGCACAAATACAGTGGCTTTACACCTGACCCATACGATCACCTTCATCCGCCCGCTTCAACATGGCCAGGTGAGCTATTCCTGAAAACAATCACCTTCCTCTTTTAGATAGAAATAGGAATAGTAATTTATATATTTGGATGGTCGAAATACAGACTACTTTTTTTTTTTGCCTACTCAAGTAACAATATTTTTACTCTTCTTAAAACATACAGGGCCTTCAATCTCTCCATATAAATCTCCTATTCCTTCATCTGTAAGTTGGGCACCTGTGGCATCACCAATAATGCAACCTAATCACTTCGGAAGTATGTGTATAAACCGTAATCCTAATGCATTGTTTCCTTTCTTGTTTGTGATAAAAGGTAGTGCTTAACCAATGCTGATGATCTGATTCTTCTTATTGTTGCCAGTTCCCACGGCTACACCTACAATATCACCAACGAGTTCATCTTTAAAAGGAAAGAAACGGAGTCCACCTCCTTTGCCTGTTATGACACTGCCGCCACCGCCTCCCAATCATGGTATATAGACAAGTGATTTTTAGCTCTCTATTTAAACAAGTTACTCTTCTAACTAATTTTCACTTGAATTGAAACTTCAGCTAAGACCCAAAAATTCTTAAATAAAATGTTTGATTTTACTATAGATTGTAGTTCTTTGACATGCACTGAGCCGTTGACGTACACACCTCCTGGATCACCCTGCGGCTGTGTATGGCCCATTCAAGTAGAAATGCACCTCAGTGTCACACTATATACCTTTTTTCCTTTGGTATCCGAGCTCGCCAAGGAAATTGCTTCTGGTGTTTCACTTAACAGGAGTCAAGTGCGCATTATGGGAGCGAATGCAGTCAATCAGCAGCTTGAGAAAACTATGGTACTCATCAACTTAGTTCCTGCAGATGGAAAATTTGATGCTACCACTGCTTTTACAATCTATCAGAAGTTCTGGAAGAGGGCGGTATTCATACAAACTTCGCTTTTTGGTGCATATGAGATGGTTTATGTCCGTTATCCAGGTTGTTAATTTGTACTAGTAGTAATATCTTAATCTGATATTTGTGGATTCCACCATGATGTTATTCAAGCACTATAACCTTTTTTTTCTTTCCTTTTTGGTGCACACATGTACATAGTGGTCTAACAATCTTAATTTGTTAGACGGAGAGTAAATTTACAATTTGGGCTTAATAGAAAGCAAGATAGTAGCTTATAGAGGCAATATGGAGTTTTGACACAGGTAACAGTCGTGCTAGGTGGAATCATAAAAAGAACAATTCAACTGTTTTCTTGTGCATATGAAGAGGTGCTAATATGGTAGACTGGACAAAGAGCTTGCTAATATTTTGTCTATAGGTCACCTCAGATTTATTCCTTTTCAACAATTGTTCCCCATTTCTGTAATGGTTTGACTAAACATGTCGTTACAGGACAGCAATGGACTAATTTCCAAGGGGTATATGTTATCATAGTTAATGCTCTCAGATTAGTCAAAATTCCAGTCTTTTCTGTGCATAGCTTCCAATAAATATTTGCAGCTAGATTAGTACTTCCGCCCAAAAAATTTCACAATTTATTCTGATTTCGATTTGTCAATGTTCACTGGCTCAATTAATTCTATTAATGCCGATTTTGCTTGTTCTTCATTCTCTGATAACCGTTTCTGTGCACTTTATTTGTGTTACACACATTCAATTACTTGAGTTCTAACCCTCAGGGGTTGGCCTGGTGGCAATAGACTTGAGCCTTGGGTTTTGCTCCCTTTCAAGGTATCAAGTTCGAAACCCACTGGGTGCAAACAATTTCTGAGAGCCATCGGACTGGGTAAAACCTGAATTAACCGTGGTGCACTTGTGGGAAACTCCTTTCCGAGGGCCTATGCACCCCCGAGATTAGTCGGGTTTCTTAGAGACACGGACACCCGGTGCAAATCAAAAAGAAAAAAAATTTACTTGGGTTCTTATTAAGTTGATTCTTTTGCAGGGCTACCACCTTCTCCGCCTTCACATCATTCAAGCAGTGCTACTATTGATGATCTACCAGTCTATCCCAGCAATGAAAATAATGGAAGGACCATCAAACCTCTGGGTGTAGATGTGTCAAGAATGAGAAAGAATAGAATAGCTAGAAATATGATTATTGTGATTGTTCTTTCATCATTCACAGCCTTTGTTGTGTGCATCGGATTTATTTGGCTTCTGTTGTTGAAGTGCGGATGTTGTGCTAAATCATCTGAGCAACCTCCAAATATTTTAATCTCCTCCCAAGGGAAAACATCAGGTAAACTCTACTGATAGAAATTGCAATATCTGAAATATAGCAAATAGAAAATGCAGATAAACTGCCTATTTGGCATATTTTCCTTTAAGCCGTCACATAATGCGTCTTAGAACTGATGAATATATGCCGAGCAGGTGGTGGTGGATCTACGCTTTTGGGAAGTAGGCCCAGCTCAAAATCGTTGTCCTTCAGTTCTAGTATTTTAGCTTACACAGGAACTGCAAAAATTTTCAGTACAAACGATATGGAGAGAGCTACTAACAACTTCAACACTTCTAGGGTCCTTGGGGAAGGCGGTTTTGGACTCGTGTATAGTGGAACCCTTGATGATGGAAGGAAAGTAGCAGTTAAGGTTTTAAAAAGAGATGATCGGCAGGGAAGCCGTGAGTTTTTGGCAGAAGTTGAGATGCTTAGTAGGCTGCATCACAGAAACTTGGTCAAATTGATAGGTATTTGCACAGAGGAACACTGTCGCTGTCTGGTTTACGAACTTGTTCCTAATGGGAGTGTCGAATCCCATTTACATGGTTGGTACATATCTGAAAAATGAATACACCAAATTTATATTTCATAGTTCATTGAGGTTGAATAAGTGCTTTTGGTTTCTATTTCTCTCTTTCAGGAATTGATAAAGAGGCATCTCCTCTTGATTGGTATGCTAGAATGAAGATTGCATTAGGTGCAGCTCGAGGATTGGCCTATCTGCATGAGGACTCGAGCCCTCGTGTAATACACAGGGACTTCAAGTCTAGTAATATCTTGCTAGAACATGATTTTACACCAAAAGTTTCCGACTTTGGCTTGGCTAGAACAGCACTGGATGAGGGAAACAGACATATCTCCACGCATGTTATGGGCACTTTTGGGTATGCATTCTTTCGTGAAGAGAAATTTCAATGCTAATAAACAGAAGCAGATTCAACATTTAATCTTGATGTTTTAACCTCTATGTTCTCACCACGAACTGATTGCACTTTTACAATTATGAGTTCAGCATTTAATATTTGTCAAAATTTTAGTGTTTTTTTACACATTTATCTATACCCCGTGTAAAGAATACCGAGCTCAGTTAAACCCATTGAACTTATATTGTATCTGCCTCTGCTAATAAGCAACATGGCAAT
This sequence comes from Nicotiana glauca, assembly GCA_026770625.1. Taxonomy (NCBI): domain Eukaryota; kingdom Viridiplantae; phylum Streptophyta; class Magnoliopsida; order Solanales; family Solanaceae; genus Nicotiana; species Nicotiana glauca. The sequence goes on along the minus strand of MU749893.1, from coordinate 55,829 downwards.
AAATCCCAAGCTATGATCTTGGCTTGTAACTAATTTTTGCTTATTATTTTTTGCAGTTACCTAGCTCCGGAATATGCAATGACTGGCCATCTCCTGGTGAAAAGTGATGTTTACAGCTACGGTGTAGTTCTCCTGGAGCTCTTAAGTGGACGAAAACCTGTGGATTTATCACAGCCATCAGGTCAAGAAAATCTTGTAGCCTGGGCTCGTCCACTCCTGACAACCAAGGAAGGTTTAGAAACAATAATAGATCCAGCTATAGAGTCTGATAATATCCCATTTGATAGCATCAGCAAGGTTGCAGCAATAGCATCAATGTGTGTACAGCCAGAAGTATCGCATCGCCCTTTCATGGGAGAAGTGGTTCAAGCCTTGAAATTAGTATGTGATGAATTTGACGAGACACGAGAGCCTATATCACGAAGTTGCAGCCACGATGACCTTTCCATTACAGAAACTTCACTAGTCCATAAATCAGTTCCAGGTTATGATTCTCCCTTAAATGTCAAAACGGCGTCATCAGCTTCACATTTAAAGAGTATATCAGCTAGATATGAAACACTGGAATCTGAGTCTTTTAGGAGGCAATTCAACTCTGCTCCTTTGAAAATGGGAAGAAAAAGGAATTTCTGGCAACGGTTGCGAGTTCTTTCAAGTGGTAGTATGAGTGAACATAGTTATTCATCAAAGCCAAGATGAAGTCTTTTAGCAACAACCACAAAATTTTACATTATATCAGAAACATAAAATTGCTGTTCTTTGTTCTGGTTCTTGGAGTTATGTTATTTCTGTCTGTAGATAGTATAAGAAGACTTGAACCTTAAATTTTATTTTTCTTGTTTTCTTCAAGAAAATCTTGGCAGATTATATTGAGGACACCTTGATACTGAAATGCAGGATTTTTACCTCTATTTGTAAACCTCATGTAATCAATTCAGCTATTTTCATGTTATGATTATCGAGAAATATTAGATTCTTTTGACTTGAAATTGGACCAAAGGAAATTTTATATTCTTGTAGAGGCAGTTCCCTAGGCCAAAATATTGTAGAATTTTCAGTGCTAGATGATTTAAGATGTTCATTTTATGTACTCCCTCTCTACTTTTAAGTGCAAATCTTAATGCTGGACTAGAACATTTTTGTTAATATTTTATTTAGTTTTTTTTTTAAAATATGAAAAGTAGCTCAAATTATTTTGAAATGGTATTCTAACATCATTCTCTACCGTCTCTTTTCTCTTTCTAATTCCTCTATTACCGGTCCTTCACCTTGGGAATTAATCAAATTGACTATGACAGTCCGATGCACTAAGCTTCCGCTATGTGCGGGTTCCACGAGGACCACAAGATCTATAATACACAGCCTTACCATGTATTTCTGTAAGAGACTGTTTCCACGAGTTGAACCTGTGAACTCCTGTCACTAAGCTTCCGCTATGTGCGGGGTCCATGAGGACCACAAGGATCTATACTACGCAGTCTTACCATGTATTTCTGTAAGAGACTGTTTCCACGAGTTGAACTTGAGTTGAACTTGTGACCTCCTGATCACTTGATAACAACTTTAACAGTTACTGCTTGTTTGCAGTTTCTTGTATCCAGATGCAATTATTATCTACAATCTTCAAAGTTAGACAATTGTTTGAGTTGTTTCACGTTCATTTTAGATATCAAACTTTGATAAAACTCACTTGGCAAGTCAAGTCAAATGCATTAAACAAGTTAAACAGACGAAGTTTAAATTTTATGCACTGACAATGTAAAAAAGAAGCGGGAATAAGAGAAATGCGCGGTTGTATAATAAGCATGCACTTCATACATATTACGTACGATGTGAATACAAACAACATAGAAGTTCCCATTCCAACCTCAGGCATACACACAAAAACATTTTTTTTTCAATGGCAAGCCAATCTGGACAGACTACACAGCTGCTTGCTAAGAATTAGAATGGTAGAATGAAACCTACAGTCTTTGGTTAAAAAAGAAAGACACAACTCTTCTTCACATAATTACCAACTCTCAACAAAACAAACTAAAAGAATGGGTTTAATACTCTTCTACTTCAAAGTTATACAAGTCTCTTTACAAACCAGCTGCTCTTCCTAATCTCTCTCTTAGAATCTTCACTCCCATGTACCTGCATCCATGCGGCACGAATCACGAAACGGTTAGCTTTTCGATGAAATAGTACTTTTTCCGGTCCCAAATATTAGTCGTTTTAGCAAACTGAATTTGTTTTACAACGTTTGACCAGGAGGCAGGAGGTCACAGTTTCGCCGTGCGGAAATACAGGATAAGGTTGCGTACGATAGACCCTTGTGGTCCGGCCCTTCTCTGAAACCCGCGCATAGCAGCAGCTTAGTGCACCGGGCTGTCTTTTTTCTTTTTCTTTTTTATAGAAAAAACAAGTCATTAATTTATTACATTTTTTTTCAAATCTACTTTTCATGTTTCAATTAGTGGAGTGTTAATTAGTCTAGATTTTTAAGGAGAGATAAAGTATAGTTTAGACAAATCTCCTATGACCAAGGCTATTAAATGTTTTTCTTTAAGGGTGTGCAGAAACCTTAAAAGACAGATAATATGAACCAGAGGTAGTAATTATGGTCTTACCTGCCCATCATCATAACAGTGGCTTGAGGATTTGTGCCTGGCGATTCTTCAAAAGTCGAACCATCAATGACTCGGAGCCCATGGACACCAAGAACCCTGTAGTCTGGGGCGATCACCTTGCCAACATGACACCCGCCATGGTAATGCCATATTGTGATCACAGTATCTTTGCAGAACTGTTCTAAAGATTGTGTGTTATTAGTGTGTTTTGGTATAAGATTAACATTAGCTTGGACACTCATGTTAAGGAGCTTATCTAGTGTCTCTTTGTCACACTGTGTGTAGTTGGTGAAGTGTTTGGATTTTGCGATCTTCTCCACAATGCGTATTCCATCTACACATCGCTTTAGATCACGTGGATGGCTGAAGTAGTTGAAGGTGATTGAAGGGTTGTCATCGGCATTTGTAGTGACAAGGCTAATGTTCCCTCTTGACAAAGGTGTTGCTATTTTTTCTAAGATGAAACCTCCCCTAAACAACTCGTGTGGAATGTTTTTCTTGCTTCTTCGGTATGCTTCAATTGCTTCAAATGTTCTCTGCTTTGGAGGAATGGTGGATAGTTGCCCAATCTGGTTAATTATTCCAAAATGTTAGGAGAACCATAATTAACGGACATACAATACAATATAGCCAAACCAATAACGACAGTAAACAATACAGTCTATCCAAACATTGCTTAACAAAACAAAACACTTAAAAGCTATCAGTAATAAAGTCCAAACAGCTTGTAACTGATATAAGTTGAAACATTGCTACTAACCTCAGCTGAAGCGACTCCATGGTTGCAACGAATGCTATCTCCGGACTGTCCAAATCCACTACTAGCTTCAATATAGACACCCTCCTTAGTAATTCCTACAGTCTGAATCAGTGACTGCTCAACAGGCCTTTTTGTGGGAACGAAGATCGTGTTTAAGGGGTTATCTGACATGCCTTGACCAACGAACTTATTGTCAAGAACCACCGGGATATTCAACTTTTCCAACTCGGCTTTTGGTCCGATTCCACTAAGCATCAAAATATGAGGACTACCAATTGCACCAGATGACACTATAATCTCACTTCCCTTCCTTTTCGAAAGAAATGCTTTGTGTTGGTTCCCGTTTTTGTCTTTGAAAATGACTCCCACTGCCCTTGGTTTCTTTCCTATGTAATTATTCAATCCGATTATATCTACAATCAGGCAAATATGTGTAATGTAGTACAACTAGTACGATGTTTTGCATTAAGTACCTGATGTATCAAAATCAATCTTCTGAACTGTGGCATGCACCAAAACATCCAACTTCTTTGGATTGGCTGAAGCAAGTAGTTCAGCTGCAGTATGACGACGTCCGAACCGGCCGAATATGGTTCCACCAACCTTAGTTCCATAGATGTGATCATAAGTGAATCCATTGAATGGTGAGATACCAATTTCAAGAAGACTGTCCCTTACTGCTCTTTGCCAAGGAGCCAAGTTTGGTTTATGAACAATTTGTTTCTCAATCCAAGGATATGATTCATTCACCAATTTAGAATCCCAACCTGCTTTCTTGATATAACTGCATGTTCAAAAGATCACAGCATTAGCACAGGTATGATCCTGCAATCAATTTTTGTAACTCAACACAGCAATTGTAAGTCTTTACTTTAGTGCTTTAGCCACCCTACTAACAAAAAAAGAAGTTAAAAGAAGGCCAATAAAGTCTAAATCAACAACAACAACCCAGTATGATCCCACTAGTGGGGTCTGAGGAGGTTAGAGTATACGCAGATTGTTAATTTGTGCTACATTGATCAAACTACAATTGAATTATCACATGCAAGAACAATTCAGCATTCAATCTTTTTGATTTCATAGAAGAAGAAAGAAGAACGAGCTGCAAGCTCTTAGTTGCGGTTAACTACGGTAATAATGGATTTAGTCCTTTTATAGACTAAGTTGGCTATTACTCTTACTAACACCCCAAAGTCTCTTTATTTGCACATTAGTCCTAATAATTAATTACCCTCTAATTTGTTAACTTCACACTCCCCCTCAAGCTAGAGGGTGAAAAACATTGAACAGTCCTAGCTTGGATATTAGGACCCCATGTTGTTGAGCTCCTAACCCTTTAGTCATCACATCTGCGAGCTGCTCCTTGGTGGAAACATATTGAGGTTCAATCAATCCCTCTTTGATTTTTTCTCTCACAAAGTGGCAGTCAATTTTTATATATTTTGTTCTTTCATTGTAGACTAGATTGGCCGCAATTTGCATAGCTGCTTTGCCATCACAGTACAACATCACTGGCTCCCTTACAGTCAATCTCAGCTCCTTCAGTAAGCCCACTAGCCAAACCAACTCTGAAGTTACTGCTGCTATACTTCTATATTCTGCTTCAGCAGAACTCCTGCTTACAGTTGGCTGCTTTTTTGACTTCTATGAGATCAGTGATTCTCCTAGTGCATACTTCCTTTGATTAAGCACAACTCCCTTGTCTGATCTCATGAGCTCAATTCCTAGGAAGTATCACTTATAGCCCGCACTAGAAACTATTTACATCTGGTAGCCGAAAAAGTGTATAAATTTGTATATATATATTTTTACAGTGGCTATATAGTGTCATTTTTCCAATTAAATTATCATCAAAAGTAGACCATTAACAGGCCGATTCAAGTCTAAATAATCATCTCACCTGATTAATACTAGACTAATTTAAATAATAAGGATAGATTTGATAAACAAAATAATAAAATGGGTTCTTATCTTTTAAAACGTCAAATATTTTGAGACAAATTTTGTTTGCCAAAACGACTAATATTTGAATGGCCTGATAGTTTAATTTTTAAAACAAAATTCTTTTGCCAAAACCCTTAATATTAGGAGAAGACATTAATAATTGCTCATCCACCTACTTCTCTGTTTCATATTTGGATTCACAAATAATTCATGCTATAAACGGAATAAATTAAGAACCATCATAAAGAGGGAAGTTAATTTTTATGTCCTTGAATACAATTAATGACAACATAGGCTTGGTAGTTGGACTTAATTGTTGTTCACATGAGTTTGCTAGGTACAATAGACCCTTGTGGTCCGACCCTTTCCTGGATTGAACCCGCGCATAGCGAGAGCTTAATGCACCATACTGCCCTTTTTAAAGGATTTGAGTAATGGTAATGGCTCGTTAAAAGTAATCATACTTTTGATAATGACATACTATTGACATAGCAAAAAGTAAGAACCACTAAAAAAAAATTGGTTCAAAGAACTACTAAAGTTTAATGTAACGTGAGTTGACGAGCCTATGAAAAAAAAAAGAAATTTTTTACAACAAGAACATGACCAAAATTGATTGGCATTAAAACTACATGCTGGATTTCACTTTTCTAGTTGGGAGATCATTATTCACCTACCCAACAGCAATGAACAACCCCTAAATTAGGCTTCAGTAACATATTTTCTGTTTTTTTATATATAACAATTACTCTCACTTCCTATAAAATGGTTATTCTTTTTGTTTGCTATGACCCAATCATTTACTAAGAAATAGTAGTGGAATGTAACTATTATCAGATCATATGAGAAAAAAGAATTTGGTTTAGTTTTACACAGACATTGAAAGAAAAATCAAACACATTACAACGTAAGTTAACCTATGATAGCATGTTAATTATCATGTTTATCAAGTTACCAATTAAATGCGTATCATGCGGATCAACCTAAAGTTACCTCATAATGTAAATATTTTTACAACAACAACAACCCAGTATAATCCCACTTAGTGGGGTCTGGGGAGGGTAATATATACGCAGACATTACCCCTACCCTTGGGTAGAGAGGTTGTTTCCAAATAGACCCTCGACATCCTTCCATCCAAGAACTTCCCACCTTGCTCTTGGGGAGACTCGACCTCACAACCTTTTGGTTGAAAGTGGGGGTTGCTTACCATCAGAGCAACCCCTCTTGTCTAATGTAAATATTTTACACAATCAGAAATTTAAACTCAATTAAGAAAAAAACTACAAATAGCCTTCTATTATAAATAAATGCAAATTAGTTACCAAAAAGATAAGTTAAGTGATCTGCTATTTCCACTATGCTAAAAATAAATTTCCACTTTTACTTGTTAATATTAACAAATCAAGAGAAAGACAAATTTGTTTTCCTATTTTACTCTTTTCATTAGTTACTCATTTCTCAAGAAATTTTGAATTACTAAGAGACATTTATGATTATTAGGGGTTATATGGTAAAATATATATTCCAATTATTATTTCTTAAGGGGCATGTAACTTAATTGTTGACGAGTAAAAGTGAACGAAAAAATTAACTAATTCAACTGTTCAAACTAAAAATAATCGACAGATATATATACAGACTATTTGTATAAAAATAGCTTAGTTAAATTCACAAGTAGACAAGAAGTATATATATATATATATATATATATATATATATATATATATATATATATATATATATATATATATATATAGTGTACGTTACCTAGGGCCAACGCGAGTGTAAAACCCAGCGTTAATGCAAGTGACACCACTTAAATAGAAGCCAACCTAATTATTTAAACTAAAAATAACCGACAAATATATGTCGCTATTTGTGTAAAGATACAACAACAACTACCCAGTAAAATTCCATCGGGTGGGGTCTGGGGAGGGTAATGTACGCAAACCTTACTCCTACCCGATAGTGCAGAGAGGTTGTTTCCGATAGACCATCGGCTCAGAAAAACGGAAATAAAAAAAACAAGAAAAGACAACTCATTAGTAACTCCAGTAGAAACCGAAATAGTAACGGAAACATAACAACCAAAAGATGAAAGACATGCAATAACAATAACCAATATCTAAGGCCCGGGGCTAAGATAAACAGCAACTACATAGTGTATTCAGCATAAACTGCAAGCTATCTAAGATCAACCCTAATCCAACCCCGTCTCACCCCGGAATAAAGTAGACAAGATGTAAAGTGTGCATTACCTTATTACCTGGGGCCAGCGCAATCAGTTAAACTAAAAATAGTTGACAGATATAATTCATGTATATAATTTGTGTACAACGACTAGACAAAGTAAAAAGTAAATTCGGCGGAATATAATTAAATTCACAATAAGAGAAGGAGTATAGCACATTACCTAGGGCCAGCGCGAGTGTAAAAACCAGCATTAATACAAGTGCCACCACCTAAAACTCGAGCTCTAGAATTAAAGACACCATCAGTAGAGATGAAGTATTGAGAAGCAGAAGAAGGTGAAGTGTCAGCCAAAGCAATATGGAAATTCTGCATGAATGACACATTTGCATTTGCAAATGGAACTCCTCCTCTTTCCAGTAATAAAACACTAAATTTCTGTGATAAAGTTGCAGCCAAAGGACAACCAGCTGTGCCACCTCCAACTATTATATAGTCATAAACCTTATTATTAGTATTATTTGATGATGATGAGAATGAACTTGCTTCTCTTATGAATGGGTATCTATCCTCCCATGGTTCCCATTTGCCTGCTGCTGTATATATCACAAAATGCTGCCATAGTTAGAAAAGGGAAAAAAGAAATAGGCTATATACTTAACTCTTTTTTCGTTTTTTATTCTCAATTTAATGTCCAACGCAAGTAGGAGTGACACTACTATAAGCAGTGCCAGTAGCTATATATACAGATAAACAACAATAACTATTCAGTATAGTCCCACAGAGTGGGGTCTGGGATACAGATAAACAAGGCATCGAAAATATTGTTAATTAATGGCGTGGTTATTATAACTTGTCAATTGCTATCTTAAATATTTTATGATATTTCTATAACTATAAGAACATGTCATTATAAATAAAAATAAAAGATTTAAAGTTAAGAAGTTTTAAAATATAAAAGATATCATGAATTCTTAAACAGATTAAAGTTTAAAAAAATAGTATACATTCTTAAAGAGATTAAGAAAAGAAAGAATTTAATATAAAATACTCCATAAAATATCAATTAAGTAGTAAAATAAAATAATCAGGAATCTTTGGTCTTGGATTGGCAGACAACGATGGAAACTTGAAAAGTAGAGATGTTAACAACAAATTAAACAATGCAACTTTAGCCCATGCTCAGTCCTTGTTTCTCGTCCATTCTTCTTGCTTTTTTCTTAATTTCTTGTTTACCGAATTAGTAGTTGATTATCAGAACTAAAAAAATAAAAGGTGCATTAAGTTCCCGCTATGTGTTAGGTTCGAAAAATGATCGGACCGTAAGAGTCTATTGTAGGTAACTTTGGCACTGTATTTATGCAAGAGACTATTTTCACGGCTTGAACGGTGGCCTTCTAGTCACGTGACAACAAGCCGTGGCCTTCTAGTCACGTGACAACAACTTCACCTATTACGCCTATCAAGTTGGGCGGATAGGTTATAGCTGAGGATGGTGAAGATCAAAGAGGAAACAAAGAAAAAAATAGAAATATTCCTACCAGAAAACGCTAGCTGATCTTTACCCACCAGAGAAAAGAAGAGAGAAATTAAACAAGTAAAAAGGGAACATCGATATACCTTGAGTGAGAGTGGGAGAAGAGTTTAAACATAGAAGTAAAGAGAGAAGAAGCTTCAAAATCAGAGGTAGAGCTGCTGCACCACCAACCACAGCCATTGAGCACAGACAACAAATTAAAACTGTTAAATTTTTTTATTAAGAAACAATAAAATTGCAGCAGGAGAAGCACTTTCTCCCACCTCAAGCTTTTCTCTATGTGGCTTTCTCTGGTTGGCCTTGCTTTGTGTGTCCTCACTCTATATTATATATAGTTGCAATATATTGCGTATATGCACAACTCACAATTGTAATCAAGAGACCTCATAAAAAACATTGCTTGGTCCCAATCCATAATTGATTTTCTAGCTCCGCCTCTAATCAAGGAATGGTCAAGTACCTTGGTTTTTCTACAAATGACGTATTTGGTGTAATCGGTAAAGTTGCTACTACGTGATTAGTAGGTTACGGGTTCGAACCGTGAAAACAGTTTCATAAAAAATGTAGAAGTTAAACTGCTTATTATAGAACATTGTAATTCGACCCTTCCCTGTACCCCATGTATAACAAGAGCTTAGTATACCAAATTGCTTTTTTTTTACCGAAGAGGTATTAAATGCGAGAAAAACTCAACCCGCAGAGGTCATTAATGGCGAAATCAATGCCCAACTGCTGGAACTATATCGTATCAATGCATGGCCATCCGATTAAATTGATTTCTCTCTACTTTATAAGATCACTTTGACAGCTCACTCGTACAATTGTATACAACCAGCCAGACTCACTGCTAGAAATTCTGCAAAAACCAACTAAAAAAAATTAACCAACTTTAGTCGCTAAAAAAAATGGTCAAACCGACCAAAGTTGGATGGTTTTTCAAAATATTTTAATTTTTAAATTTTTTTTTTACAAAATTGACCAACTTTAGTCGGTTTACTTTGGCGCAAAAGTGCGGGAAACAATTTTTGGGTCCCACAAAATTTATTTTTCAAGAAATCGACCAACTTTGGTCAGTTTTTCCAATTAAAATAAATAAATTTTAATATTAAAAAAAGGACCAACTTTGGTCGGTTATTTTTTTGCAATATTTTTTTTTAAAATTAATTTACCGACCAACTTGTTGAGTTTTTGTTTAAGATGAAATAGTCTTAAAATGAGAGTGAATGGGAAATGGGATTTGGATTTGGATTTGGATTTGGTCAAATGATCGATCGATTGATTAATTTTTTTTGTACCAAATTTATTTGTTAATAGTGAATATTAACGTGATATAATCCGTATTTGTAACGGATGTTTTTTAATCCATGTATTGTGTTGCACCAACAAGCAACAAGCTGCCTAGTGCACCACTGCACCTCCCATCATGGCCAAGTGTTCCTCTCACCAAGCAAGTGTTCATTCCATCATGTAAGTGTTTCCTCCATGATAGCCTAGTGCTTGTTCCACCATGGAAGGGGCGAATTTCTCTCAAATGAATGCTATAAATAGAGCAGCAGTTGGAGAGAAAGATACACACCGGAAAAAACACTCGAGATACACTCTGTATACAATCGATATACACTCTATATACACTCAGTATACACTAGAAAAACGAATTGGAATCTGATATCCTCTCTTAAGTAAGAATTCAACATCGGCTATACATTGCATTCCTTCCTCTCAGAATTTCCATTCGACTTCTGAGTTGTCCTCCTTGTCCTGCATTGTTTTAAACTACAAACAAAGCATTCGTAAGTGTGATTTGCTGTCGAACTTTGTGTTCACTGAAATACTGGGGTTTGAAGTACCGCTACACCAGTGTGTAATTCGTTCTATCCTGGGAGAAAATAATCCATAACCTTAGGTACTAGGAGGGGATTAAATTCCTTAAGGAAACATTGTGAATTCAGTGGGCTCGAATTAATTACTGTCTCATTTATATTTACGTTTATATGCTAACATTTTTATTTTTCAGAATTATTATTTACAAATACAGGATAATAAATCGAGGAAACAACACAACTTTGGTCGGTAATTAGCGATCAACTTTGGTCGGTATACAAAAGCGACCAATAAAATAACGACCAAGCCTGTTTGGACGGGTTTTGGTCTGTATTTTGCATAAACAAACCAACATTGATCGCTTTTTGTGGTTGCTAAAATTCGGACTTCTAGTAGTGCCTACACTAACTGCCTGTTATTAAGAGTATAGAAAGATAGAATTGAAGGATATCTTTAAAGTGTGAAATCCTGATATAGATGTAGTAAATGGATGGGCTAATTTGATTTTGTATGTTTGGGATAGTGGTGACAAACGGGCGGGCCAGGTTGGATATGAGCGGATCAAAACAAGTAAAACAAAAACGGATAAACTTTCGATCCGACACAAGTTATCAATTTCCTTGTCTCCAAACTTGATGAACCCCCTATTTGAGGCTTTACAAATGTAAAAGTTAAACTAATTAGTTATCCATTTTTCAAGTGAATAATATGGTTTTTATCCATATTTGATCCTTTTTTAAAGATAAAATAGTACGGGCTAATCAGTTTTCGGACTGGTAATTGAAAAATAGCAAGTGTTTTCAAAGTTATTGAAAATAATCACTATTTTGCTGCGACACGGAAAGTTCCAGCATAATATACTGGAGATTGGTACACATGTGTATGAATTTCCAGCATATTATGCTGGAACTCCAACGCGCGGAAAGTTCCAGCATAATATACTGGAGATTGGAGCACTTGTGTATGAACTTCCATCATATTATGCTGGAGTATTTTTCGGACTTTGAACAGTGTTTTCGCTTAGATTTATCTTTACATGAAAAGTGGCTAAATTTCGATTATTTTTTAAATTGTGACTATTTTTTAATTACCACCTGTAAATCTGGTTATTTTTAATTTTCCCGATTTTAGAAAGTTCGCACTCAGCACACCTCTTCTTGACATGTGGCAAATTATCCAACCCATGTTGAATGAATCATATGGGTGAATACATAACTGTTTTCTTTTAACCATTTTGCTACAACTAATTTGGGTAATTGGGTTTGAATTGCATTTGGCCATCGATAATACTATATTGACCTGCATTTATTAAATAGTTTGATGGATCATTTTTTATTCAACGCGTTTGCTCAAATGAATAAATAGATCATAATCCAACCTATTTAAACTTGTACAGTTGAATGAGTTATAAAAAATAGGTTGGTTTTTGAATCTGTATATACGATGAATATAGGCAAATTTCAATAGAATACAACAAAGTCACTTGTATACTACATATATATTAGAATTTAAATTTTATGATTTCGAGATTATAATTCTTTTAAATTATTGTATTTTATACTAATAATTTGTATGTATTCATCAGATTTTTAATACAATTACAAAGTTTGAACAAAAGCTATTGGTTCAGTCGAACCCGCAAACAACATTGTGGCTCCGCCCCTGTGGATGTATGTATATGTCACCACATGAGACAAACTTATATTGGGACAAACTTTGATAAAAGGTGAAAATCTAGACCATAAACGTTACACTAAACATTGACTTGTCTACTCCTAGATTAATATTGTTCTCATAACGCTCTAATATTGATTTATATATATTATAAAGAGAATGACATATTGTAGTATTTGAAATTATTTTACTTTAATATTTTATTTTATGTTGTTAATGACATGCTCTTATAATCTTGAATATAGTGTCACGAAATGCATATTTTAAGATGACAAAATATATGGCCACTTTTTTATATGTACCGAAACTAAGAAATTCTGTGCACCGTCAATAATTGTCATATATAAAATGAAAAAGGAGGACATACTCCATTAATTCATATATCGAAAATGAACTTTTTGGCCAACAGAGGACGAGTAGAACCATAGGTCAAATAAATAATATTACACCACAGAGACTTCTAGAAGGATAATATAATAATATTGCTAGATACAATAACGAAAATGATGAAACGGGATAGGGGAATATTTAACCAACAGAGATGGACCCTCGAAAATATATAAAATATAAATGTTTATAATACATAATGTTGGCACATGTTTCTACATACGTTTTTTTCTTTCTCATCCGGTGTACAGTATCCGCATTGGAGCTCGATTATATCCGGATTCGCGTCCGCATCGCGTAGGGTCCCATTCGGGGGAAAGCACTCCCTACCAAGGATTTTTCCATACTCGGGCTTGAACCCGAGACCTGTAGTTAAGGAAAGAACAGTCTTATCCACTGTACCACATCCAGTTAGAATACAGTAGAGTATGTTTTTCCATGTTCACCACTATCTTCAGTCAGTCTCCAATTTTTATTTATTTTTCTCCTCCTCCAAGTGGGAATTAAATGATTATATATACCTGTTTGTTAGTTATAGAAGGAATATAATTCAGAAATGTACACTTGACCATATATTATGTTTACCAAGCATATATATATTTGATTATATTATTTGTATCACCAAGAAATCAGAAGGAAAAAAAAATGGAAATGGGAGTCGAATGTATTGATTATTATTGATCAATAAAGGTGGAGGTGGAGCCCCTAACTGAAACCTGTATACATTCAATTTCAATTACAATTTTTAACTTTTCTTTTTTTCTAGCTCATGATCTAGCTACCTCTTCTTCTACAGTATTCTTGTTATTTTATCTATCCAGCTGGAAAATTAAATGTTACTTTTTATCTTTGTTGGTTAATAAAAGGAAAACTTTTGTATTTGCAGTAAATGAATCCAACACCTTTATATATTGTCATTTATTTATCGGTTCCTTAAGCTTCACAACTTTCTATTTCATATGCTACAATGTATTCGCAGTGTTAATATTTGTCTCGTGAAAATTTTAAAATGTCGTTTTGCTCTGTTAAAAAGATAATTTCTTGTAATAATTACATGTAATTTGGCTTTTACACTAATTATTTGATTGTGTAATAAATCAAAACACTTGCTCTTTCTTGATTTGGTACGTATCATAGGATAGTTTTTAGTGTTTAATATAAGGGGTAGCAAAATGGATTTAAAAAAAACAAGTAACCATACATATTATCCGCTAAAATATATGTTGGATAATGAACATTTTAAAAACGAATCAAATATGAATATTACCCATATTATTCATATTTTAAATGGGTAGTCACTGGTTATCCGATGGGTAATAAAGTCAAAAGCTCCCCAAAAGCATTTTCGGGGAACAAATTAGCGTGCCTTAGCACTGGATGGTGCCTTAAAGGAACAACTGTTTGCACATGGCAGGAAATTCATATTAGAGGTTGAGGCTAATTGAAGCCATGAATGGATAATACGGTTAACCGTTTTATCCGTTGGTTAACCCGTTTTTTTTATCTGTATTAAATATGGTTCAGGTCGGATATTTTATCCGCTTTTGCATTATTATTTTCGACCCGAGCCATATCCGATCTGACCTGCCCGTTTGCCATCCCTAAATATAATTATAGGCGCCTCCTAATTAGTTTTAACTTCAACTTCATATTTGTATGGTACATGTTTGCCTTTTACATATTATATTATGGTGTGTATAAGGGAGGTCAGAGAAATTATATAGGGAAATAGTAGGTAACTGATTTCTTGCCTTTTACCTAATATTATGTTGCAATAATGAATCATGTTAGATGGTAGGGAAAATAGGAGTTTGAAAGTAACAACAACAATAACCTAGTGGAATCCCACATGTGAGGTCTGGGGAGGGTAGTGTGTACGCAGACCTTACTCCTACTCCGAAGGAATAGAGAGGTTGTTTTCGATAGACCATCGGCTAAAGAAAATGAAAAGAGACAATGGCTCAGTAATATCAAAGTAAGCAAGAAAGAAAGAGAGATAACGCCAGCAACGTAATAACCAGAAAATAGAGAGAAAGCAACAACAATAATACAGTACTATAGACACAATAGAGTAATATGGATACAACAAGACCATCGAATTAGGTTCCTACGATCTAACCTGCTATCCTAAAGAAGTAATATGGACACAATCGAAGCCACTAGTGGCCTAAGACAAACATACGCTTTTTCTATAACTGCACATTATATCGTAAGAATTGTTATAAATGCACCCCAGCTGGACCAAATATTTGTAACATTTTTTTTAAAAAAGTTTTGCTTGTCCATTGCCCAACATATATGCTCTGTTCGTTCAATTTTAGTTGTCATGTTTCTATTTTGCGTGCCTCTAAGACATCATAAATAAAAAAGTATTTTTTTAATTAATTTACCCTTATCTCTATTCAATAAATGTGCACTTTATCAATATTTTTACTTCTCTAAATTTTTATTTTTTATTTTTTACAAGTAATGGTACTAAATTAAGTAGTTGGATGGTCGAACTAGCTAGGCCTCCAGTATAGTGGTACTGAAAACATAGCTTATTAAAGGCATAACTACTTCCCTATTAACAAATAATTGAGACTTGCCCTAAGGTCCAACCACTATATAGCTACATATATTAATATTTTACATCTTTAACATCATTGAATTTTGAAATTTGTTTAGATCATAGATGGTCTCTCAAATTGGTCATATTTCGAGGGTCAAGTTGTTGCCCGACCTATGGACTGCAAATAATTGATGGTCATAGTTTGAAATTGGTTTAGATCCTAGATGGCTATTTTTTCTGATTTTATTTGTACAAACTTTTAAACATGTTTTTCTTTTTGTTTTTTAATTTAAAGGATTCATCAAATGAAAGAAATTAATTATCTTGTTTGCGTAAATCATTTTTGTACTCCAAAATAAGGTCTTGCATGGATCGGATCGAATCAGATTTAGCGCACTTCGGATCGGATTTCGGATTCTAGAAAATGCAATCCGAATCCGATCCAAATTAATATCGGATCCGAATCCGATATATTAATAAACACAATCCGAAATCTAATCCAATCCGAAATCTGAGATTGAACGGATTGGTTCGGATTTTGGATATCCGATCCAAATGAACAGCCCTACGCAGTTACACTCCTTTCTAGATGCGTTTAAAATAAGGGAAAATGATACTATATAATCACTCCCAAAGTAATAGCCGGAAAAAAAAATATTATATATATATATATATATATATATATATATATATATATATAAAAAAAAAAAAACCCTTAAAATAATAGCAAGGGGGAAATCACAATTTATCAGAAAACGAGAAGAAATATATTGACCATCAATACTTAGTCCTAGTGATAAAAGTCTCACATTTCCCTTGGCGGATCCACTATATAGTGAATTATTTTTAAAAAGAAAGTAAAAGGAGGAATACACAAATGGAAGGGTACAAATTACAAAATAAGCAAGACTTTTAAGAAAATATCACCCTAGTTGTTCTTTCTTTAAAATCTTTTTTGCAGACAAGCATATTGTCTGAATTTTGGAAACAAAAGAAGAAAAAAAACTTTTTCAGCCAGTGCAATGATCATGTAGCAATGTCAAGATGCAGACAAGTGAAGCTGGAAACATTTCAATAATTTCTTAATGATTTTGACGAAAATCCCATCTCATTAGAATATATTTGATATCTTCTGTCACTTATCCATAAATAAAATACAGACATCATATTATGCTTCTCATAAGAAAAAATTTGATGGCAAACAGGAGAATGATAAAAAAACAAAGCCAGAAAAGGAGCACCCTCTTAGTTTACCAACAAAAGAAATCAACTGACATCTATAGGCTGGGGCAAAAGTGGGCACAAGGTTAATAAGAAAAAGAAAGAAAAGAAAACTAAAACACAACCTATTCAGTGGGGACTTCTTTCATGACAACACAAGCCCCAGTTTACAAAAATCAATGCCTTTAGTTTCTGATTCTTCACACATGCTTTGCCTCTAAAGGTGAAAGCCATCAGGCAGAATCACGCACCATATAGCATCCGGATGAGCATAAAAACTTTGCTGTCGCAGAATAAGAAAGGCACTATCAACAATAACTTACTGCATTTTGTCATGTAATGAGGAGCTAGAGTATTCTGTTCCATTTTCTGAAGTTACTTCAGATGTAGCACTTGTTGACACATCACCATTATCATTCGTGCTAGAGCTACCGCGGAAGCTCTTTGATGCAACGGCAGGGTTACGTTGAGTTTCACCACTTGCCACTCCTTGTCCTTCCTCAGCTAGTTTTCTAAGAAGATTCATGACTGTAGGAAGCAACTTTGTGGACAAAGAGAGAACTCCAGGAAGCTGCCAAAAAGTATAAAGAAGCTCACATCGCCAAAAAAATCATTATCTCAAAAGTTTCACCCTGGACAAATCAGATATGATAATAATGAAAAAAAATCCTGGTAGGGAGCGCTTCCCCCTTTAATGAGAGCCTTACACGGGCGCAAATCAAGCAAAGAAATTTTCTCTTCCTTTCCCTAGTTGTTGCCTAACGTAGGGTAACACATCTCCAGGAAAATAATGAACTTATGAACTGAAGCACCACAGAAAGATCAAAACTTCATTAATTCTCTTCTTGTAACTTTGTCAGATAGGATTATTAGAATGTCACTTGCAACTGAAACTCATCACTGTTTCCCTTAAAGAGTGTAGAAAATTATTAAAATAATCTTCTAAGAAGCGACAAACAAGAGCTTGTAACAGTTGTCTGGTTGATTGTTCTAAATAAGGATATTTAGTTGAATTGCTTCAAGTACACAAACATTAGAACTCTAGGAAAATCAAATTCAACACTTACAACTCCATTGCGGAATTCGCCTGAGATGTCCAACTGCACCCAAAGTGCTTTAAATAGCAAATATGCGACGAATATAACCCCCAAATATAATGGATTTCTGGAAAAAAGTAAAACCCAACATGAGCTATGAGTTAAGCCATGTTATGCTGTAAAAAGGGGGGGGGGGGGGGGGGGAAAGCAATCATGAACTGCAAGTCAGAAAGGATACCTTAAAAGTGTCATGAACTCATTGAATCCCAAAATCACCATAGCAGCAATTGCCCATGGAGGTGGTAACCAATTATTATTTCTCTTGCTAGCCTCCTGAAAGTTGAATAAAAGAAAATCAGAACCATTCAAGAACAAACGGCGAAGATTATCAATGCCAGGATACCACAAAAAGGTAGTTAGGTACTCTCCAACTTTTCAGCACTCAAAATTAGAATTCACACACAGCATGAAAAGACAGTAAACCTCCACGTATTACATCCCACTCTTTGATGCAAAAATCAAATCTCAGATGTTCAATGGACAAGATTTCACTCCAAATGTTCTAATCCTATTATGAACTCAAAATACCCAGCATCACTCTGTATCTTCTATTATTAATGAAACTTTCAGAACATATATAACCGACAATCAAACAAGCACACACAAGAATGCACTATGAGAAAAGCAGAAAGAGATGCACAATAGCATCTAAATATCTTGCCTGAGCAGCAATGGCTTGTGAAACAACATATTCAGTCTCTGTCTGAAATTGTCTCCACAAAGACTTGCACTGGACAGGAGTAATCAAAGTTTTTGATGGAGGGACCTGCATTATAAGTTGACCACAAGATGAAAATTTTTATGGGCTGAACTACACCATGCAAAGATTACTTCATCATACAAAAAGGGAAAGAATCTTGTCTACCCCTTTTTGTTGAACACATTTTTTTGCTTACAAATAGCTTCCAAGACAAACCACATAAGTAAGCCAATTACCTCATTCCAAGTGCTAGAGGCCAGAGGATCAACTGATGTAATGCTCCTTGCGGAGGAAGCACCTGCTTTTCCATCCACAAGAGCAAGGGAAAGTGTTTTGTCTATATTATCGCCCTCATCGTCCAAGCGAACTGCGGCCATAACTGACAGTAGCTTCAGAGACTGAGAGAAAATTGAAAGAAGTCAGCACAAACTTAAAGGTAATAATTGAAATGTGAAACCGCACACCAAGAAACGGAAAGTTTAATTCAGTCAATCATACAGCTGATCGCGCAGTTTTAGTAATTGCTCGAATGTCTTCCTTGCCAGTCCAAATCCGTGGCATTGAATCCTGATCATGGCTGAATAATGTCGAAAACCTGACAATAATTTTCAGCTCAGCATAGTACTTTGTATTATAAATAATTTATGTCAGAGCAGTAGAACAAGATCAACTCATGTCCACACCTGTCCTTCATGCGAATCAAGACCCTTCCAGCTTCTTCCTTTGTCTTTGCTTCAACTACTCCACGTGCATAATCTTTTAATCGCAAAACCATATTCTCCCTACTTTCTTCATCCATTTCAAAACCAGAAAGTGCAGCAGCAAAACCCGAGACTGCCGTGTCAGTCTCACGCTGAAGCAGTTTTCTTATTGCTGGCCATGTATCATCACTAGCTCCATCTAAAAGAGCCTCAACAGGTCCAGCTAATGCCTCATTCAGTTTCGTCTAGACAAAAAATATTCCATCAGTTCCAGCATATCTATATCTAAAAAAGAATCTCAAATGGTCAATGCGGTTTGTCAAAGAAAAATGCTGCACCAGCCATTCAGCTATCAGATGCAACCAAGTGATGGCATGTTCTCTTATTGAGAGATGGGGAAAAGACTAAACTTCCCATGTATATCCAAGGCCCTCATTTTCACCTCAAAATCCTAGAACAGAACACTACAAAAATTGAGGTAAGTTCCTACTAGTTTTGCCATTAATTTTGTTTAATATAATGGACTTTGGACCTAACTCCTCCTAAAAGTTAAATAAGGAGGAGTTAAATGAGGAGGTGAGGATTGTCCGAGCAAGTTGGATATATGGTGAGTGAATAACATAAGGGTCTAACATTGGATGACACAACGGGGATATGTTTGGGTCTAGGTTTGGCTCTGGTTCTGATATAATGTTAAGAAAATGAGCCTTGAGCCTACTCAACCTCAAAAGTTAGCTCAAGAAGTGAGGATCTCCAAACTATACAAGGAGAAGACAGGCAATAGCCACAACATGAGAATTAATGCTAAACTATAGAGGTTGTCAAACTCCATACCTCGTAGAGGGATGTAACTTCAGCCAGCTTGGCGCTACAAACTTCAGCAATATGAGCATCTACATCACGCCTCAGCTTATCCCTCACTCTAGATGAGTCCCATTTTGCTTGGTCGATAATAGCATCTACAAATTAATGCATCAGCTGTCAATTTCAAAAAGCAAGCTGCTAACACTAAGCACAACATTTCACTCCCCGCACAAATTATCACCCATTAAAGCTTTCCAATCTTAGGGCATTTCATTAACTACAAGGAAAAGTATTTATTGATTTGTAAAATCTGATTGTGATTATATGTGATCAAATCAAATCAGAAATGTTGCTTTGTATTATCTGATTATTGATCATATACGCTCAAATCAGATCAGCTAAGTTAGGAAAGTTTCGTATCCTTAGGGATTAGATTAGATTAGATTAGAAATTCCCCTTTGTCTGGAATCAGGGGATTATTTCCTGGATTATTTCCTTTTTTATTGATTTCTTTTCTCCTATAAATTGTGTATTCTTTGAAAGAATAAAACATACTATTCCGATACCAAAACTAACAGTATTTACAAGAAAAATTATTAATAAACGCTAGATTCCAATAAATGCTGAAAGTCAGCAAGTGATATAGCAATCTCTTTGCAAAAATCCTTTTCTAGTTTGGTATCTCCAGTCAGAGAAGTTGCTATTTCTCCAAGAGAGGGAAAGAAGAATATGTCAACAGTCATTCCAGTTCAACTTACATGCATCCAATAAGATATAGAAATGGTTACCGTATAGCAACAAAAGAAGAAGAAAAAAGGGGCCGGCCCAGTGCACTAAGCTCCCGCTATGCGCGGAGTCCGGGGAAGGGGTTACCCCTCCAACCCTAAGTGAACATTTCAATAAATAATCTTTAGTAAGCAACTACTTCAACTAAAAAAGTTTGTCAGCTCTACAAGTGTATTACTAGAAAGTTGCTATTCCTCAAATCTTTTTTATGACCTGGGAGAAGGGGTTGCACGCGAAGGATAATATTCCCTCCTCAGAGGAAAAGATATAAATCAAGCGGGGTAAACCAGTAACCGCAGGAGCAGGTTATAGCCTATACCTGTGCATTCTTCATCAAACCGGGAGATAAAAGACTCGGTGCATTCACGAGCAGCCAGAGCAAACCCTTTACCCCCCTTCAATGCCTTATCAAATGCTTCTTTGAATCTTTCAAAAGTGTCCGATCGTATGTGTCCCAGCATAGATTGGTAGGCTGGTTGGACAAGCTACAGCAGAAGGAAGGATAAATCAGGAGATGATCGCAATCAAAAAAATGACCCTCTGCTTTGAGGAAAATAAGTAAAGCATTAATGTATTTTTCGAGCGAGAGAGAAAAAGCATTTACATCATTATCTCAAGGAGTACCATTAAATTAGAAATTTAGCATGTGAATATATTTGGTTGACTCTAAGAAGGCCGAAGATATCTCTATAAAACACACAGGAATCCAACAAGTTTGGTTGGTCAATCATGAAAATTAGAAAGCTTAATGCAGGAAATATACCCAAAGGTTGGGTGTATGCAGTAAAACAAGTTTAGGAGAGAGCAAAGCCTAGCCCGGTACCTGCAGCAATTTCTCTTCCAACTGCTTTCGCTTTGAGGATCTAACCCCTTCCTCAAAGAAGGTAGCCTCCGCATCATACCTGAGGAGAAGAAAATCTTATTTTCTATGTGCACCCTGCTTATAATGTATATATTCATACATGAAGACAATCATAATATAACATACCAAGGGAGAAAAATTGTAATTGTAAGAAGAAATGAATTCAGCAAAAAATTACTCTACATTTCAAATCTAGCACGAGATATACAAGACAATGTATAAACTATCCAGCGGTGGAGCTTATGTTATGTTTAGCATCAAACTATATAAAGTTGGCCCATGCTGAGCACGGGCCCAATAGCTATATTCGCGAGATATTGATATATGTAAGTAATTATATGATGTATGGTCTTTTTTTTAACTTGTGTTTTGTGTTTTATACTGTCAACTTCTCTATGACAATATCGTTTGTCTCAACGTATTTTTGCCTTCTAGAGATGATAGGCTTATTTTAATCGGATACATGTAAAGCTTTTGATGATTCTAAAATCAGCACATTACTCAACTTGATTATGAGTCGTGGAAACATCCTCTTGCAGAAATGCAGAATAAGGCTACGTACAATAGACCCTTGTGGCCAGGCCCTTTCCCGAACCACGCACATAGCGGGAGTATAGTACATCGGGCAGCCCTTTTCTCAACTTAGCTATTGGTTATGGCAATCTACAACCTTAGTTAAGTTACATAAGGGTAGTCGTAAAGAAACCAGGAGCGTTTTAGACACTAATCCTTAACAACCACATTTTTAATCATATTCAACTAATAAATTCAAGTACAAAAATCTTCTAATAATTTTAAGATCTTTCCTAAAAGATGTAAAAAAAATTAAAACGAACATCTAAATTCACAGCTCCTTTGCATGGTCAAGTTTCTAATTAAAAGCCTTGGGGTAAAAATAATTAATAAAAAGTTCAAAAAATAAATACAACAATTAAGTTAAAAATCATTTGAAAGGACACTCATATAGAAATGTCCAAATTGCAATAACAAAATTTGGGGAGGAGGGTTCAATCTAAATCCTCTCTCTTAATTTCTTATGTAAATTTTCTCTAAATTCTGCCTTACAATTTTATGGACTTGTTTTCATAATTTAAATATCCTAAATGTTTTATAATCGTCTCTCTTCTTCTATAGTATTAGGGAATTCATCTACCCCAAATTAAAATTTATATTCTAATACAAATGATGTAATCTGTTATTGTGAAGAAGAAAAAAACCAATATTGGTAAGAATATTGCATTAATGTAAAAGTAATTAATCTCTCATTTATTTCAAAAATTAATCAAATTGAATTTAAAATAAATTTTGATAATCAAACATCTGAAATTAATAAATTATTAAGTGAATCCTTGTCAGCACTGTCTTAGTCTTATTTTGCATGATTGAGATATTGGACAACCATAAATTAATATGCTTAGGTCCAATAGAATTTTTTTCTAATTTATTCATAAAATATTTATGCAACTTGTAGGTATTTTGCGAAAGCCCGTTTTGGATTTTTTTTTTTTTAATGTGCATGGTTTCCAAAAGCATTAGTCATATAGTGGTAATTCAGTATATACTAATTACAAAAACAGAAGTTAAAAGAATAAAATAAGTGTGTGCAGCAGTTAATAGAGGGAAGTATTACATCAATACTTATTATAAGAGAGAATAAGCATTACGCAATAAGTTTTGCACTGGCAAAGTATGTTCTTGAGGGTATCCCCTTTTTAGCAGAGTGAAAATTAAAAATGAAACTGTACTCACATTTTCCAGGTTGAAGCAAAGAACACATAAAAGCACCAATCTTTATCTGATTCAGAAAAAAATAGACAACAACCCATATTCTAAATCATCAATCCAAATATTCTTACACCATTAATTCAATTTTTTTTAAAAGGAAAAAACCAAACAGCATGATCGTGAAACAAAAAGGTAATAACATAGAAAACACTCACCACAACAACCAAGAAAAGATCAACAGCAACACATTAGATAAAGAAACAGTTTGGGTGGGGCTGGGCTTGGAGTCCACGTGGGAAGTACAAAGTAAGGCAGCAAAAGTTGTTGTATGGGAATGTGTGTAGTGATGGATAATGATATAAGGAAAGGGCAATTTAGTCAAGGCATGCAAAAATTTATCCACGAGCTACAGTAAAATTCTATTTTGACCAATCATTATGTTCCATTTTAACTGAAATTACCATATTACCCTTTAAATCCCAAGCAGACATGTCGTCCCAGCTGCCTGCTAACTACCTCTTATTAGATAGTAGAATCTAAAGTTTGCTAGGGGTGTTTTTAGACTTAGTAGTGACTTCTACATCAGAACAGAGATAAGAGAGAGATTCAGAGAACTTCTAAGTTCAAAAAACTCCTAATTTCCTTAAAATAAATTATTTAATATTAGAATAAAAAGAGCCTAATCAGAGTGGATGGATACAAGGGATTCACATAGAGGGACCCCAACTAATTATGACTCAGGCGTAGCTGATCGATTGTTTTGATATAGAAAGCCTAGAAAAAAAAGGAACAAACAAATTCATAAAATTTATCTAAAAAATGGGCCAACAGAACGCCAGGCAGGATGTCAGCAGTATAACCCTTTTTTTAACAACAAAGAAATCCCCGTGGGCAGTAGCGCAAGGTTCGAAAATCAGTGGATAATGGGCCCACCCCTCTACCCTTCTCCACTGAAATACCAGGTTTTTGTCTACGGCAGGCCGTGATTTCCTCCTAACCCACATATCACACGTTGCGCTCTTACCACTACACCATAAACCCCTGGGCCATGGCAGCAGTATAACCAGGCCATCATCATTAGTGTAGGAGAAGAATCGAAAAAAAAACATAGAGAAAGAGAGCATATATGAGCCCATAAAGAAGAGTAGTAGAGGGGGAGGAAGGGAGATTAGAGCTGGGTGTAGGGAGGAAGCAAAAAAAAAGTAGATTACCAGAGGGAGTTCTCCGATGCTAGAAAGGACGAGAAGATGGACGGGAGGAGGAACACTGAGAGAACAGTTTGCTTCCTTTATTTTATACACTGGGTTTAAGTAATCATTTTTATAGGAATATTCAGAGGGATATTATGCACGCAACCCCAAGAATTTCACTCTACTTGGAGAGTAAATGCAGATACAAAAACATAGTGAGATGGTGGATTATCCATAGCCGGCCACAATATCCACATACCTAATAACCCCTTACAACTATTTATCAAAAGAAAAAAGAAACCTTCACTCTAGCACGACATATAGAAGACAATGTATAAACTAGCCATCCAAATCTCTTCGCTTCCAACAATGATGCTAAACGAACATAAGGTCCACCACAACTTCAAACATAGTTCTGGTGTATCATCAATCTAAACACCATGCTCCACCAGCATTACCTTCTCCAACACCTTAATCTTTAAACTGGTACAATCAGATAATCAAAGAAGGGAAAACCACATGATAAGAATACTAATTTAAGCATTCCTGCAGAGAAACTAGAGACAGTTAAAATTCAGAAAAACCAATCGCCTTTCTTCTGTCCTCAACTTCTTAATGTTATACTCTTCTCGCAGTTTTTCATAATACCATAAGCTTTATAAAATAACATGAAAATGTGGCGATCAGCTATATTCTCCTTTTGTGCTCCTTGCTCTAACCACAAGAACGCTTATATGCATCCTTCTAGTAAGGCAAGAAATATCACACTAGGAGCAACCACTACAGATGAGCTTCCTGCTTACTAGCATCCAGACATTATTCGTTTATTTCCAGACTAGAAGAACCATTCTATACCACAAGAAAGTATTGTCCTTACTCTGATAGACAAGTGTCCAAAATTGAGCTGAGCTTCCGTCCAAAGCCCCGTACGGAGTGAGAATGTACTGCCTCTTCTAATTGACACCATTCCTACCAACAAGGTCAATTACTTAACAATTCAGTGGTGATCTTTAAAATAGTAGACAAAACAGAACAAGGTATAATTTAAATAATCCTCAAAACAATTCTGTGTACCTCATTTGTGGTGAAAGAAGCATATTTTTCATTGGCAATCTCTTCACAGCGCACAGTAGCTACCATAACCTGCAATTAGATCACAATCGTGTATGTCAGAAATACATGGATAACTGATACTTCAATAGCAGTAGATCCTCGGGTTATAACCTTATGGGCAGGCAGATCAAGGTCTTTGTTCTCCTTTATAACCTTCCATATCTGTTGTGCACTAAATGAAAAGCCTGAAGCAGGAACAACACCCCGCCTATCTCCAGCAAGCCCACCAGGTGCAATAGAATGAAAGAACCGTTGTCTTAGATTAGCCACCTTAAAAAAGAAACAAGAAGGGACGCAAACAAGTAAACCAGAGTTACTTAAACAAAATAGTAGATCGTCTAATTTGATTATTGGCTACAACCTAGACAAAATAACCAAATAAGATAAGTGGATATGAACTACTAAAGAAGGAACATATAATAATCAACGAATTCTCAAAAAATACAATTTTCATATACCTGCTCGTTGAATTGTTCTTCCTTCTCTTCATAACTAGAAAGAGCCACGACCTCGACCTAGATATCCAGTCAGTTTCACTAAATCCGTGAGCAGACAAATAGACAGCAAGAAAGTAACAGCAGATCAAACTTTACTGCCACTCACATTAAAAAACTCACTTAACGGTGTTTCCTTGTGAGCTTGCGGCTTTGGGACAGAATCCCATATCTACAAAGTCCAGAACAGTGTGATAAAATCGATAATGTAGAGTTCAGAAGGAGGCACATAATAAGAAAATCATGAATATGGTACCTTCTGAATGTCTTCCCTAAGAACAGGTTCCAAATTTTCGAGGGGAGTCTACAAATAAAAGTGAAAAAACGACCAACTTAGTTCTTACAGGACCTGCAGTTTTACAAATGCCAGAATTTCCTTCACCTGTTAAAACATTTATGAGAGAAGAAGGCACCTTACCCTTGTTTTGTCACGAATAACAAACATCAATGTCGTTTTACGCGGACTAAATAACCGCATCATAACCTGTTCAAGATAAAGTAAGTAATAAAACATCCAAAAGGAATATTCGGAAAAAGAAGCTTCTCTGTACTTTACCTGGAAAACAGTCTTCAAAAGAGGCTTATTTGCAGCCTGCTCACGACCAATGTCATGACACCACCTGAATTTTTAAATTTTGAGCCACCAATGCATAATTCTTTTCTGGTTTTAATTTATCATAAGTTCACGTACTATCTATTTCACAGAATAGAATAACTTACATGTTGATAAGCACTATATCAGAAACAGCAAGTGCAAATAGAGCGCTCTGCTTTTCAAATGCAGTGTCATCCTAAAAAAAACATAAAGCCTGAATGAGAAAAGATCTGCTTAATTATTAGTTATTCCACCTAACCAAGGATATGCAGGGACCATCTCAAATTTGGTCTGGTCCAAATTAATCACATAATGGATTATGGTACCCACTTACCAATATCTCAAGCAATGAATCTATACACAAGTTCGGATGCTACTATTAACACAAAGAACATTGGAAGTGCAAGGTAAAAGATCTCAATCGACTGGAATCTACTGAAAAATGTCTAAAATTACTCAATGAGTTTGTCACATGATACTACAAAGAGGAAGCAACAAAGATTTGAAACTAATCTTTATAGAGTTAGATGTAGGATTTATTAACTTCTAATGTAATACAGGACACTGGAAAGACGGGATGTCAAATAAACAGATGGCCACTTTATTTTTCAACAAGTTTAAGCAACAAAATAAAAAACGTTCCATAGTGGCACCTGTCATCTGAACCCTTATCAAAGGTGTACACGCTTGGGAAAATGCTATGAGGATAATATGCCACACGATATAAATGATGGACCAACAAAACTAAAGTAAATCATCTTATATTAAGTATTTTCAACACACCTCTCCTCGTTCTCTACCATCCGTTCCTTCTAAATCCATAACAATGGTGCAAGGTTCAATGCCAACACACCGAGCCATCCAAATACCTTTTGTGGTTTGTGACCTGGAAAATACTTGGTTCCGTCAGCTCATCTGCAGTGAAACAGCAGAACTAGCAAATAAAATAATACACTAAATACATACCTTCCCTTATAGGCATCCATCTCTCTAAAGTTAGTACGAAAAAGATGATTTAACAGTGTACTCTTCCCTGCATAATCCCGGTTTGATTTTGTCAGTATTGGCAAAACAATATAATAGCATTGATTCCAAAAAGAACATTAAATGATGATTAGTATAGGCAAGCAGTAAGGAAGCAATAAGGAAACCCCGACAAAAGAGGAGGGGATAAGACTTGACGTCTCCAAAGATGTGGATCAGTTCCAGTATTCGTCAAAGATATGAGGTACGCGCAGACATGGACATAAAGATATGATTTTGATTTGGAGTTCTGGACCTATTGTTCATCTAGCTTCACCAAGCTAAATTGAAGTCATGATATTCCAAAGTGGTAAATGGATGACAGCTATCGAGTTTTTGAAGAGAGAATTCATACCGCTACTTTGTGGGCCCATAATGGACACTACAGCATATGAAAGACCACATTCTGCCAGTTTAACTTCCTTCATGAAGTTATCAACTCCGGCAACATTGAAGCCACCATCCCCGTCAATGAGATGAGTTGAACAACACCCATCCTTATTATCTGAAAGCATTAGAGTATAGAGAAGTTAACAAAAACCCCAACTTATGAACATGAACAGAACTAACAACCTTCAATAAAGTATCATAACACTTCATAAAAAATTAATGCAGATAAGATGAAAGTCGATCAGGCTATATTAAGTGGATAACATTTTTAACTCCATTGATAAATAGCAATAAAAAAAGGAAAGTTTACTCTTCTGTATGATTGTATCAGTTCAAAACAAAATACTTCCTAAAGTAGATAATCTTCAGCAACCAAACTATCCCAACTGGAAAGCATGCATGAGTTGTGAACCCATTACATCTACTAAATCACCAAATCAAAAGCAATTCAATTTTAGTCCAACAATTAGACAAACTGCAGTCTACCAAAAGAACTATAAACAATCAAATGCAATCAACAAAGACCAAGCAATCAAGATCAAGATTTAACAGACAAATAGCCAATTTTTTTACCTTACTTACAATTTTTTTTTAAAAACAATCATTCCAAATAAACCCAAGAAAAGGGCTAAACCGTGAAAACCCATTAATAAATAGCATTCGGTTATACAAGATGAGTAAATGGATCATAAAATTTTGGGGAGAGTAGTATAAAATGGATCGGAAAAAGAAAAAGTAGAGAAGCATACCCATCTGAGAAGTAGAGAGAGCTCGCTCGATCAAATTGAGAAGAGAAGATCGCTAAGAGTTGAAACTTGAACAAGAGGAAGAGAGTAAACAAAGTGCGATCGATCTCAGATGGGAGCAACGCCCCCTCTTTGTTGTCTTAAAAAGTGCGCTGGACTATCCGATGAACAGAGGGAAAAGTAGGCTAAGCCAAAACAAAAAGAAGAATACAATAGTACTTTGTAAAATTTTACAGAGTTTAGGAATATGGTTGCTTATGACATCTTTCTTTTTCTTTTATGAATTAAGAGTTCTTCTTCCTTTCTTTTTTTTCTTTTTTCCCCTTTTCGTCCTCTTAACAAAAAACTCAATTTTTTATTCGTTGAAATCTCAAATAGACTATCTTCCTTTTTTCATTCTTCTATTTTATTTTTTTGACAAAATAAATAGAAGAAGGAATTTAGGCATTAAGTAGGTGTTTGGATATAATAATTGTAAAATTCCAAAAAAGAGTAAATCAAATTTCAAGTTGAAAATGGTATTTGAAAACTGAATGTATATTGTATATAAATACAACTTGGAGTTGTTTTTGAATTTTTGTGAGTGACTTGGAATGAAAATTTTGAAAAATAATTTTTTAGAGTTTTTCGAATTCCAAAAAAATTCGAAATTCAACTTCAGATTGGATTTGAAATTTATAAGGCTAAACACTGATTCCGAATAAAGTAAATAAAAATTTTCGGAAAAAGTAAATAAATTGAAAATACTAAAATTTATATAAACATTTATTACTCCCTACGGTCCAAAATAAGTGACTTTTTTGCTTTTTTCTTGTGGTTCAAAATAAGTAATTTTTTTTAGATTTTAAGAATGAATTAATTATTTTTTTCTACATTGTCCTTGGAGTAAATAATGTTGGAATATGTGTTAGGGGTATTTATGTGGGATGGTAAAGGTTAATATGATCTATTTCATTGCTAATTAATGCAAAAAAATAAATTTCTTAATCCGTATAAAAACATCGAAAAAAATCACTCATATTGGACCGAAGTAATAGTGGCCTTTTGGGTCAATGATGAATCATGAAAGTGCAAAGAGGATAACAGCATAAACTTAAATGTGGTGGAATATAATTATTTATTTCAAATGTAAGTATTAATTTGGAAAATAATACTCCACATAGCTACGTATATTATACAACAAAACAAATGCCTTCATAAATCAGTACCAAAAAAAATATTTATTAATTACTGTAGTACTTTTTATTCCTCGTGAACTTAAAATGCTACTGCAGCTAATTGTCCAATGTTTTTAAATTAAAAAATGGACCATGCTTAAAACGTACAGTGCAATATTGATTTGATTTTCATGTCAACTATGGGAAATGGGATTTATTCAGTTGAAGAATCATGATTTCATGAGTAGGTAAAAAGTAAAAGCTTTTACTGCAGGCTGAATCCAATTACTACCAGTTTACCACGCCGCCTCACTGTTTAACTTTCCTTTTCTATTTTATCGAATATCGCCCAAGGAACTTTACGGCTTAATTCGAATACTTGAAAAAATATAAAAATAAAAAGTACTCGTATATAGTATATATATATATATACTAATGTTTAAAATAAAAAAGACAAAAAAGGAAAATAGTAGTGTGAACGTCTAATAAGATGACCGGGTAAGCACCGACATGAGGCCCACAAACCGCCCATCTAAGCTTTTTAGAAAAAGAGCGATGCCCATCGGACGGCGCGTGTGGACACGCCTATTAATGATTCGGGAGATGCTGTCACACTTTTGAATAGAAAAAAATTAATCCCCTATGTTTTTTCGTGACCATTCTTCCGATATGATGGAGTTGCATCATTGAATTGGCACTCAGCTCTTTTTTATTTGTTCTGATGATGGACGTACTGACGAGTCATATTTAAGGAGAGATGTCATGGTACATGCTATTTGCATATGATATTATATTGATTGACGATATACGTGACGGTGTAAACTTGCAATTAGAGGTATATAGGTAGACCCTAGGATCTAAAAGTTTCAAGTTGAGCAGGACCAAGAAGAATACTTGGAGTGTAAATTTAGTGGTGAGACTTAAGGAGGGGAAGGGGAGGTGAGGCTGGACTCGCATGTCATCCTTAAGAAAAGGGAGTTTTTAAGTACCTTGGGTCTATTATTCAGGGGATGGGGAGATTGATGAAGATGTCACACGTCGTATTGGGACGGGATGGATAAAATAGACACTCACTTCCGATATTTTGTGTGACAAGAAGGTACCACCGAAACAGAAGGGTAAGTTCTGCAGAGTGATAGTCACGTTAACAATGTTGTATGGGGCTGAGTGTTGGTCAGTCAACATCGCTCATGTCCAGAAGATAAAGGTAGCAGAGATGAGGATGTTGAGATAGATGTGCAGGCACACCATGTTAAATAGGATCAGAAGTGAGGTTATTCGCGACAAGGTGGGTGTGGCCCCTATTAAGGACAACATGCGGAAAGTGCGGCTTAGGTGATTTGGTCATGTAAGGAGGAGGATGAGAACAGACGCTCCGGTGAGGAGGTGTGGGAGGCTGACATTGAAGGGCATACGGAGAGGTAGAGGTAGGCCAAAGAAGATGTGAGGAGAAGTGGGTAGGCAAGACATGGCACAACTAAAGCTGGTCGAGGACATGACTCATGATAGGAAGGTATAGAGGTCGAGGATTAGGGTAGTAGAGTAGATAGTCTATAGTATTTGTAACAGTAATATTGGCATAAATCTTAGAAATTGTAACATCAAAAATTGCGCAATAAATAAATTTAAAATTGCACGACTTAGGATTACTGAGGACATGACTGTCACGACCCAAAAATCCATCCAAAGGAGTCGTGATGGCACCTAGTCTCTAAACTAGGTAAGCCTAACATTAACTAGAATAACATCGATATTTATCAATTTCAAATAAAATTTTCTCTAAACCATTTACAATTCCCAAAACCGGTAGTACAAGTCACAAGCCTTTCTAAGAGAAGTTATACAATATAATTACATCACTGTTCCGAAACAAAGGGAACAAATGGAAATAAGTACAATTGAATGTGACTCTGAGGACTGCGGACACTATAGCAGATTTACCTTAAGTCTCCACCACGTCGAATAGCTACCATCGACCAAATGTATGGATCTGTACACAAAAATGTACAGAAGTGTAGTATCAGCACAACCGACCCATGTGCTGGTAAGTGTCTAGCCTACCCCGGCGAAGTAGTGACAAGGCTAGGACCAGACACTCACCTAAACCCGTGCAGTTTATAGCGTACAAAATAATAGAAAATAAATAACAATAATGGCAACAATAATCAACCAGTGATATAAATAGCATGCAACAAGAACACCATAATTGTTTCTCAACAAATAATAAATACAAGTGCAATCAATTAATCGAGTCCTTCAAATATAAATCTTTCGCCTATAAATCCTTCAAGTAATAATCTCTAGGATAATATGCTTTCAATAAATATGTTTCGAATATATTTCCTTCGGGTAAAGGTCACCTTGTGACGCCTCGTTTCAAGATCATAATAATATAGGTCTCGGTCCACTTTCATAATTTTACGGCATCTCGTGCCCATATTTATATTATAACCGCACGGACAACTCACGTGCAATTAAATAAAGTTATAATATTTTCCCCGGCACCTTGTGCCAACATATTTCTATTTCACATTGCACAACAATATTCTCTTGTTACTCAGTTCAGAGGGTCCATGACCCAATACAATTAAGAATGCTCAACGAGCCTCATTTACTTAACATAAAGTATAGTACAACTTTAAACCCAATTAGGAAATCAACAAGAAAAGATGAAGTTATTTTTAGTAATCATTTGATAAAGAAAATACCCTTTTCAATTAAAGTACAATTATTGAAGCTTGAAATATAT
>MU749893.1:11546-21741 GCA_026770625.1 Nicotiana glauca | reverse complement strand
CGTCGGACACAACACATAACAAGTAGCAATTATACTCAACTCCTATTCCCTCAAGCTAGGGTAGACCAAACACTTACCTCGCTTTGCAACCAAATTCAAAATTCCAACAAGCTTTTGCTTCGCGAATTTGTACGAAGCTTCAAATCTAGTCATAACAATTCAATATACTCAATATAAATCGTACAAATTAATTTCATATGGAATTACTAATATTCCGGAAATTCTAGCAAATTCAATCTATTTAGAATCATATAAAAGTGAACCACAATTAGGGGGATATCCATGGGTTTAATTGCCTCATTTAGGCATTTCATCAAACACTATGTGTGCACATTTGACTACATCCCTTAACTATGGAATTAGTTCATCCAACTACTATAATTTTTCCAATAATTCACCCCACTATTGTTCTTTAACAATTTACACTCCTAACATCGTATGTGTGATCAACTATTTACACCCAACCAACAAAATTTCATCAAATAATTAACTTCCATTCTCTACAATGGGTATTCACTTAAATTGAGAATTTATGGCTTCCAATCATCATTCCATGAGTTTCAATACTTTATTCATACTCATAATTCCATAATAACTCTATATATGTAAGTCTAAGGGGATAGGATTACTTTTGGGAGAAAACTTGCAAAACCCTCATTTGAGTTCTTGAAGGAATTTCTTAAAGATCTAAGTATTTTCAAGATTAATCCATGTTAATATAAGTGTTTAGGAGTAGTAATCAACTCAAAATACTCCAAAAATCTTACCTTGGATCATAGAAATAAAGTTTGGAACGAAATCCCCTTGAGAGAGCGAGCGCTTGCTCCAAAAATGGCTTGGGAACTCTCTATACCCGGTCTTGAGGTATTTAGGGGCCTGCCACTAGCGCGCCCGCGCTAATCCCGCGCTAGTGAGGCAGAAAATAACCTAATTAGCGCGGGCTACGCGCTCCCGCGCTAAGGCCGTGCTACTGACATATGCCCAGTAAAATGATCATAACTTTCTGTATACACCTCCAAATGATGAACGGTTTATTGCTTGAAAACTAGACTCAAAGGGATTTAATTGGATAGGTTATGGGTCACACAACTCCTTATATAACGGAAAATATGATCGTTTAAAATGAGCTCTTGTGCACACTCATTTACAACTTCGTCTATTATGAAATTTTCCAACTTGGCTTAGACATATGACTTTCCTTAGACCCTATATATCCTGTAGTACACCTCGTACACTTGCTATCATATCTAATTGATATCCATCATAGTAATAGACATCTTTCACATAATAAATAATATAATTAGAACACGTCAACTTTCTTACTTCGTCAAGAAAATAGCCGAATTGTCCTATGGACTTCCAAATCCAATTTCGGACACATGTCTAAGTCTGAAATGACCATGAGAAGTAATTCACATCATTAAAATTCCAATTTGGGGTTGTTTTTCTTAGAAGTCAACTCTCCAGTCAACTTTTTTTATTTGAGCTTTCAAAATAAGATTTTTTTTTTTTAAAATTAACTCTGAATCTTACGAAAACCAAACTTGACCATACTTGCGAGTCATAATGTGTATCACGAAGCTTCTCGGGGTCTTAAGCCGTTGAACGAGATGCAAATTCTTAAAATAAAAATTCGGGTCGTTACAATGACCCTTGACAGGGAATTGTGGAGGTCGAGCATTAAGGCTGTAGGTTAGAGGGAAGTTGTGGATATTTCTACAACGCACTAGAGTGAGACTAGCCACTTAGGAGTTAGTCTTAGGATGCTACTGATCAACTACTAATACATGGCTTTATCTGTTGGATATTAGTATACATTCCATTATTTTCTTTTTCGTATTTCCTATATTTCTTATATTGCGTCTATTTTGTTATTTTATGTTATTTTATTATGAGTCTATTGATGGTACTAATATATCGCCTCTTGTTGCTTTCTTGAGCCGAGAGTTTCCTGAAAACAACCTCCTTGTCCCTCGGGATAGGGGCAAGGTCTGCATAAATATTACTCTCCCCATACCCCACTTGTGAAATTATACTGAATTGTTGTTGTTGTTGCAGATGATGCACCAAACTCCAGAAATAGACCATACAAATAAAACTACACCTCCAAATATAAGTACACGGAAAATCATTTTTTCCAAGCTTTTGTTGGATTAATGTTTATTTTATATTTTATAGAGACCAAAATGCTTACCTTTAGGCTTTATTAGAGGATCAAAACTGTTTAAAAATACATTGAAAGAAATAATTTTGAACCTACCCAAAACATAACGGATCTATTTTTCTCATTTCGCCTTTCAAATACGTGCCGCGTGGATCCCACGTCATTGAGAATTAAACTTTTTAAATGTTTGGACCAAAACATTCCCTCAATTTTGTAAAGGTTAGAGTCATAAATTAAGTATTATATTTCCTCAAAGACTTGTTAATCGGTACTTTGTGAGTTGTGATCTCCTTTTGATTTTAAATGGTCCAAATGCGATTAACTCAATTAGTCCCTGAATTTTCTCTCTCCTTTTAATCTCATTATTATTATTACTAGTAAAAGTACCCGCGTGATGCGCGGCTCATTACAATTAAAAATAGTGCGATGAGGCATAATAGAAACCGACGTATATTATAGATTAAATTTATTGATTGCATTCAAAAGAATTAATTAAAAAATATAAATAGATGAGCTTTCATTTTATGTACTCATGTAAAGGTGAAGTATAAAACTTATCTGAAATTTAGAAGAAATTCAATATAAATAATATATATATATATATATAAAAAAAAAAAAAAAAGAGGATTCCTATGTTCCCCGTAAAGAGTCTCAATCCAAAAAGCAGCAAAATCTTACTAAGGCCTTAAAAGGGTAAAAATAGGTCTTTAAGCACGATAGGTACATGACTTAGAAACAATAAAATTTCAGTTAAATCTAATTTCAGTTCCAGTCCCAAACGAAGCTTCATGAAGGCGCCCAACTCGAACAAAATTCTATTTTAAGCATTTCCAAGACAAACCGCATAGTTTTTTTAATCTTGATCATTTTTCATCCTTCAAAGCAGGACTGTCCTGCATGTACCAAATAAAATATGTGCAATGACAAATATAATGACCGAAAAATAGCTTGAAAAAGTCATCCTTGAAAGTATGCTTGAGATCCAAAATAGTGTATTCCCATTTTCGTAAGAAATGAAGTAATAATCAACCAAAAAATATAGCATAATTTCTCGATTTTCTTGTGGACAAATCATCAACCAAGTCTCGAGAGAATCAATAAAACCGTAGCTGAACTCCATCATCCTCTTATTGCACTCGAGCTTACCATGCTAGTCCCACCCAATGACAATCTCTCAACAGAATAGCATCAAGTAGTACTAATACTAATGAGAAATAGTCAGTAGAAAAATATGTATAAAATAATGTATAACCAAAAAAAAAAAGTGTAACTATAAAAAAATATTCCCAACAACTTTTTTAAAGAAAAATAAGCTTTACCCCTACCGACTATTTTTCGTTATCCTCGATAGAAGCACTTCTCTAAATTATGAAAATTTTAAACCACTAAAACTAAAGTATAAATGAAAAGTTTTTTGCCTCATTTTTCATGTTTTCCAAAATTATTCAAAGCTTCAAAGTACTACACTTACTATGACAATTGAGCACTATTAAAGCTTAAACTTTTGGCTTAGAAAAATAAATGCGATTCATATATAAACACTTCGATTTTATGAGGAGCAAATTATAGAGCTCATATAAGTGCAAATATATTTTCATCACTTTCCTTCTAGCATAAGTTTCATATCCTTCTAACAAAGGTTTTAAAGTTACAGTACTAACAAAAATATTCATCATTTATTTTAACACTTAATTGTACAGTAATACTCTACGGCAAGTATACTTTGGATGAATTAATATTTGTAACTACCTAAATATAGCTAGATTACTCATTAATTTTTGATTTGAAAATAAGCAACACAGATTGTAAATTATTACTTGACATGAGGAGTATATATAATCAAGCAAATAGCGTAAACTAATATGTCTCTTCATTTTAATCCTCTTAAGACATTGGATATGTTGTTAAAATTGCATTAGTTGAAGGAATAAGTTACTATTATTCCTTTATGTTCTTTATGTAATACTCTTAAGAAAAAATGAAGAGTAAAATGACAGGTAATGTTGCAAACAAATAACAAAGTTTCATTAATTAAAAAAATTACAAATAGTTGTACAAACAGTTCTCCCACTCAGCTTCAAATTTAAGAACATAAACCAAAAAAGGTTCACTTGGCCAAATCTCGTGATAAATATCAGTTAAAATACTACCTAAAGGTTGTCCAATTGAATCTACTAATATTGCTAAGGCTTTCCAATCAGATAGTTTATTTTGATCAATAGCATCAATTAGTGCATCTCGGGTAAACTTATAATTTTCAATATATTTAGTTAGTGAAGCCCTAAGCTCTCTAAATTTATTTTCTCTTTCCCTTCGTTCAGCCCTTCGATCCCTTAACTTATTTTGTATTGGCCTTGGGAGATTCCTAATGACTTCAGGCTTAGAGTCAAAATCATTATACAAATAAATGTTGCGACGACGTGCCCTTCTACGTTGTCTCGTTCCTTGACTTCGAGAAGTCTCAGTTATAGTAATTGGAAGTTCTCCTTGTTTATTATATAAAATAGAGCAAAGGAAACAATAAGAATGGCTAAAACCGATAAATATAACAACATATATCACAATTAATTGTAAAAGGATATGACTCCATATTGTAAAAAAAAATAATAATTCCAATAGATTACATAAAATTAACTTAACTAATAACTTATGGAAGTCTACGTTAACATTGATAGAGCTCTTAAGCCATCTAATATCCATGATAATCAAAAAAGAAAGTAAAAAAACTGAACATTAAGAGAAATTGCACAGCTTTGATTGTTGGAACCGTTGTAACTATTTTGGAAATTTGAAACTTGTACGAGACAAGTTTACGTGAAAAGAAAGAGTAATACCCAAAAGTGCAGTAATTATGTATACGCCAAATGCAATTCCAATAGCAGCCTAATTCAAGTTAAAGGGTGCAAATTGATAGAGCAACTGCATAGCAAATATCACAGCAACTTAACCGTTATAAACTATATTGAACTGTGGAAAAAAGTACATTCCTAGGCTGCTTCACCGCTACATAACAAAAGAGAATTCTGTTAAAAGCTTGATTGTTTTAAATTTTTTAATATCGACGTCGACGTTGCATTTACAACTGCCATTACTTTTCTGCTAATTCTAACTTTTCCTTCCACTCTATGGCCATTCCACTTGTAATAAAGAATGAGGTTTGTTAATTAGCCCAAGGAAAATCAGAGAAAAATAAACAAAGTAGGAAATATGGAGTATTTGTAAGCATTGAACAAAGAGACCCTCTGTAAGCAATAATTATGCAAATCGCAAATCTGTAAACAGTGGATTAAAGTTCATACCGTTGTTATCGGGAGGAAATTTAGACTGTTTCTGCTTTTGTATATCCATTCGATTTTTTCTACCTTGTTTCTTCTCTTCTTCCATGTTAAATTCAGTCGTAACTGGTGTAGTTGTCACAAGTTGTACAGCCGTCTATTGAACAGAATTTTGTTGATGATAGAGGCTTGTTAAAAAAGTACTTGTATACACTAAACTGTAGTAAAATAGAGAAGTATGGTGTAGTCAAATTGAGAAGGCTTTGCAAAGATAATTGTTACCTAATATTATAGGACAAAGCTCTCTTTTTCGTTATTCTCTAATGTTTTCTTCGTCTGACCCCTCTCTATTTTTGTTCTTTATATAGATAGAAGATAGATAATGGGATTATTATAGGCGGGAAGTGGGGATGACTCGGAAGGGGACGTGGAGGATATGGTTGGGATGTTAGGAGTGTTGTGTGGGAGTGGGAGATCATGGAGGATATGAGTGAGACTGAATTTTCGGAAAACATGGACTGTGTTTATTCCTTAAATCCACTGTTGAAGAATTTCTCAGATTCGCTACTGGATATTATACCAACTGGAGATTTCGATGCTTTCTTACATGCAACAAAGCATGAATATGGTATGTTAGTTGTCTGCTATACGGTCCATTAGTTGTCGTGTATCTTGATACACCAAGCTTGCCAAATGTTATTTTTGAGCAAAGCAGATTTTGTCAGATTGCGCATAACGTAAAACGAAAAAGACGTAACAAAGATTTCCTTGAACTGTATGCTACAGCTGAAACAAAAATGATAATGTCATTTTGATGAATATCCAAAATAGTACAGCAGCCTGTGATGACAATTTTTACTGTTGAAGAAGCAAAACTTTCTTAACAAACAGGAAATGATAGCACTATAATGCCATTAAGCTTTAATAACTAAAGGCGGTGATAGATCATTTAGATGAAAAAGAGCAACAGGAAGGGAGCAAAACATATTATAACATTATTGATCCAACACTGTCAAACACATCACAATGTTTGATTAACCAAAGTGTTCTTAATATCTCATACAATTTGAGGAATGTCTTGCTGTTTTCTCGTAAGGAACTTATAATCATCGATCAGTAAATCATCATTGAACCCCGACAATTTTTGAACATATGAAACCGCTTAAATTCTCCTTCATATGTGGTCACTTCAAAATTAGTAATTGACTCCCTTCTATTGCACTGAGAAAGTGGAAAAAATAAGCTTCCCATCGTCCATATTTGTGCATCACCGATCCCTTATATGTTGTGGTTGTTGTCGAGAACTAAATCTTAGACGTCGAACTATTTGCACAAACTCTGCTTTTCTGAAATTAGACATATACTTACCAAGTCACAAAACAGTTATACACATCCAAAATTAGTGAATAAGTATCTATAGTTTTTTGCAATTTCGGATATTCAAACGAATAAGTGATCATACACAGTATTTATTAATATGCCAAGATGAAGAACATAAAATATATGGTGATAATATGGTTTATACATATTCAGATAGTTCATTTATATATATTATAGAAAGAAACTTGATCGTTTCCAATTAGCATATCCAAATGTTTTCAGAGGGAAGAGATTTATTGACTATCTTGAATTAAAAATCTGGAAGAATGTTTATTACATAGACATGATATATTACAAGTTCCAAGATGTATTTCCTTTAAATTCAACTTCAAAAATATTTTTTCCCTCTCTGGGTAGCTTAGACTTTCACACTTTCCATTGACAGCTTATTTTCCGACAAATTGTCAAACTGAATCAATGTTTTCTTTCCATTTTACTTCTTCCTTTAGCAATGAAGTGGCTTAAATTTATATGTTTGTAACATGCTAAACTGGAACTCCTTATCTTTGAGGCAGTGTATTCTATTAAGATCTGATGCAACCAAAACATAAATTACTATTCTACACTAATCTCTTTCCTTGTTTATTTTCTCCATGAATTCAACAATAAAAAGTAAAGCCTTGACTCCGATGTTTTTTAACAGGAATTAATAGAGAAAAGTGCTTAGTTCAGCTAGCAGGAAAGAAGTAGAGACATGCAAGTAACATTCTTTCCTAGTTTTCCCAGTGAGTTTTATACAGTATCAAGATTTCAAGCGACAAAGACATTTTTCCTACACCAGTTTTCGTGTTTCATAACTTCAAAAACTAAATGATTTGCGTAGTTAAAAGTAATATCATGAATATCATAAAGATCATTTCCAATGTACATATTATCTCTTTCACATGCAGATATGCAGATCATTATTAATAGAATTAACAAATAAATTTGGCAAAAGAAAATTGAAGATACTATTTTGATATTCTAAAGAGAGGAGGACGAAGAACACTGCAGCAACAAATGGTAAGTTAATGCTAAATTTATATGTAAAGCAAATTCAATATATTGGAGGGCATAAGAAGCTTCATTTTAAACATACATGCCTCAGTGACATATTATCAAAGAAAGATGTACAATCATGTGTTAGAGATGCACAAAGTTAATGTTTAAGTAATTCTACATCAACCATAAGAATCACTAAATTTTGCGCCAAGGTATAAACTCCATACCTTCGAAGAAAAAGAGAGCAAGGTAGCAACGTAACTGTTTAAATTAAATGAGCAGAGCACCTGGCAAAATAAGGTTTGTGAATGAAAAAGATGACGCGAATTGAAATTAGTATTTCAATTATCTTTTAGGAAAAAAGAGACAAAACATCTAGCTATATTATAATGAGGATATGATATCATAAGTACACACACAAGGTAGATATCCAATCACCTTTGAAAGCTTACGATGAACATCATCTAAAAATACTACTGCCAAAATTTGAAGCGGTGGCTTAAGCAGTCCAGCAGTTGATTTGGAGCAGCAGTCTGAATCTTAGATTCCAACAACATAGCATGTGCTAAAAATTAAACATACTGATCCTCAACTTGAAATATAAAGCTATGATGCATCTCCAGGAGCTCCTTTTTGGCTTCAGCAATTGCAAGTTGAACCTCTAGATTATAGAAGTTAGTCAAATGCTGATCTTTTATTACCTTCAAGACCAATAAAGTTATATCTTGGATATGCACCTTATGAATTGGGACTAATGCACAATAACTTAATGTCATTATGTTTTGTTACAGCTCTTTCCATATCACCTTACGGAGTATGTTTTCGTGTCATGAGGGTGTCTCCTTTCAGATACTATTGCGACATCATTTTTGAAATCATGAAAAATGGTATAGCCTCCTATGATGTTAGTTCAGAATTGACTATTGAGTGTGTATTTTCTTTGGTCGAAACTTAAAGTATAGAGTCTGATACTGACATGCTGTATCGCATACTTAAATATATCCAACTTATGCAGCCCAAGTTGATATTGCATTACAATCATAGAAGGAAAGCAATGAGTTGTAGAGATTAAGGCTATTAACATACCTTCAACAATGATTGAAATTTTTTCCCTTACTGTCGTTTGCATCTAATTCGTCTGCAAAACAAAATAATCGTTGACTATACTTGTCACGACCCCAATTCCGATCGTGATGGCGCCCAACACAATTGCTAGGCAAGCCCCGCCATTTACACTTTCAACACGAGTATGAAGCTCAAAACCAGTTATTTGAATACCATTAACAACATTAAAGCTAAAAAAAAGTTTTAACTGATAGATAGAAACCAAACTGAATATCAAGACAACACCGAATACACTCCCAAAGACCTGGGAGTCATGAGTATAGAGCCTCTAAGATATCAAATAATACATCCTCAGTAATATTGATATTCTAAAATGAGGAAATAATAAAGGAATAGGGGAGGAGTTGAGTCCTGCGAACGTCAGGCAGCTACCTCGATAACTCCTGAGAAACTCTGAAGCAGAAAATAGCTCAACTATGCTCCCGGGACACCTGAATCTGCACACGTGGTACAGGGAGTAAAGTGAGTACTTCCAACTCAGTGGTAATAAGTGTAAATAATAACTGAGCGGTAAGAAATCAAGTAAGAACACTCCGTCATGCTATATAGTACAGTACAACCTTTTGAACAAAATAGTAAAACCGTGAAAATCCTTTAGAAACATCTAGCTCAGTTTTAAAATCTCTTTTGAAAATATTATTTTTCCAATATTAAGCATATGAATGCGATATCAGGTAGTGCAAGTCCGCATACAAGTCAGCCCCTCGGGTACATCACTCTATTTACAAATAACACCAGGGTATCTGGTATACAGTGTAAGAAATAGCATGGATGCCAATGATATGCGAGTGCTAAATGTCATGCCACGTAGTAATAATAGGAATCAATGCGTGAATGCAATGCAATGCACATGACCGCTGCGGCGTACATCCCGGTCCATTTGGGTACCCGCGCTCACTGTGGGGGTTCAGACTCCGGAGGGGCTCCTGCAGCCCAAGCGCAATATCAATATCACACCGCTGCGACGTGTAGCCCGATCCATCATCAGTCCAGAAATGCACATGCAACACTGCTGCGGTGCGCAGCCCGATCCACACTCAGTCCAGATATATGCACGTACGACACACAGGCACAATCAAGTTTATCATTTTCAGTTCCAATTATTAGGAATTATAGCTTAAGTGTTTAAGACTTTAGAAATTTACTAATCATTTCGAGACAGTGTTTAACTCGGGACTGATATCAGGAAAACATGCTAAGCATCATGGAAACAGTGATAATAATCCCTAAGGGATCCAAATAATCGGCACGAAGCCCAAAACATGGCAAT